>JAODXP020000010.1:7263989-7283989 GCA_027497455.2 Sardinella longiceps | reverse complement strand
TAATGCCTGTGTTTCAAAAGATGTGTCAGTGTCTACAGTACCAATGGACAATGATGATCAAGTAAGGATTTATTGCTGGTCTTAAGGGTAAATTCAAGGCTTTGTTTTCTTTTTGTTTTTACTTTGATGTGTATATGTATATATTTTTTTTCTACATGTCTGAAAATATGCATAGGTGTATGTTTATACACATGAACTAATGTGCGTGTGTGTGTGTGTGTGTGTGTGTGTGTGTGTGTGTGTGTGTGTGTGTGTGTGTGTGTTGGTGTGCATGTGTTTTTCAGAAGCATAGAAGCTCTGGTAGCCCTGGCAAACCGTCTTATCATCTGAATCCCTGCCGTAATGGACACCAGATGGGGAGTCGATGAGAAGTCCAAAGACTCTCTCTCTCTCTCTCTCACACACACACACACACACACACACACACACACACACACACACACACACACACACACACACACACACACACAGTGGAGATGGAGACATTAATTACCTCTCTGTGAAGCAGAAGCAGAGCTGCCTCTCCACCAACCAGCTCCCCGCAGACAGGACAAGACTCAGACAGCAGAGACAGCACATGAAAGACAAACTCTTCTTCTTCTTCTTCTTCTTCTTCTTCTTCTGTCATTCTTTAATGTTTATGCTTATTTCTGTTTACTTTTGTTTTAGTGTAAATATATTCCTTTTTTCCATGTTTTCTTTTAAATCTTTTTTTTATTATTATTACTATTATTAACTTTTATATTGTTCTGCAATACAGGAGTAATCTGTGGAGATCTGTGTGCAGAGCTGGTCTAGTTAGGAAGAAAAGGTCCATTCTCCCTATTTTGCATGGCATCAGTTGGTTGGTGAAGGTCCTTTAAAACTAAATTCAGCTTGACATTCAAAAGCCCAAATTAGCACAGTTAACTCATGATTACCGTTAAGTCAGTGCAATTCCATAACATTTATTGTTCATATGTAATTGCTGACACTCCAAGATGAATATATGTTATTTTTGTGAAATGATAAGGGAAGGAGAAGCCTTTAACTTATGGCTTCGTAAATAGTGCACGGGCACACATACACACACATGCACACACACACAAACACACGCACATGCACACACACACACGTATGCACACACACCCAAACACAGATGCACGTGCACAGACACGCACATCCACACACACACACACACACACACACACACCTATATATTTTTCTTAATTTGAAACTGCAGTGGCCAGGTCACAGGTTGGATGGGTGGTGTGTATTTCAATATGACAGCGGAGGCAGCCAACTCGAACTAAGGTTGATCTGTGTTCTACTTTGAGTTTCTCAGTGTATACACACACACACACCTACAGACGCATACACAAAAAAAAGAGATGAATTCCTCTGACAGCTCAGAAGAAAGAGAGAAAGGGAGAGAGAGAAAGAAAGACAGAAAAAAACACCCCCACACCCCCATCCCATACCCCTCTCTTCCCCACAACACAACGCCTCCCCCCATCCCTGCGTCCCTCCCTCGCTCCTATTCCCAACACCTTTCCTTGGGATTTACTTAGAATATGAGGGGATTGAAGCTACACCTGGCCTGACAGTCTCTGAGCTACTTTATTAAAGCCCAGCGGGCCTGAGGCTCGGCTCGCCCGCATTAAGATTGAAAGAGAGGGGGGGAGAGGGAGAGAGAGGGAGAGCATATTCCTCTGGCTACGCCGGCCCCAAATCCCCCTGGTCAAGACTCCCCGAGCCCTCATGCCTCTGGCCCCAGCCAGCAGACTCTCTCTCTCTCTCTCTTCACTCTCTCTATCCCACCCCACACATCCAGAGACCAAGTATGATATTCAGATGGTGGCCTGGTGTCAGGTACCAGAGCTTTTGTGTGTATTATCTGTGTGTGTGTGTGTGTGTGTGTGTGTGTGTGTGTGTGTGTGTGTGTGTGTGTTTTAACTCTGTTGATATTGATTTTAAATTGCACATTAGGGTACACTGCATAGGCTGTAGATGGACTTCAGATGGTTGTGCTGGGTTGTGTTGGTTCTGCTAAAACAGCTGGGAATTCTGTCAGGATTTCTGCGGAATCAGAACAAGCATTTTGTATTAACTGCTCTATACAGTTCATTTCATACTGTTCATCAGTTCATTATAAGGCAGGTGAGGACAGATTTTCTTTTTTTAGAAAAAAAAAAAAAAACATTTTGAGAAAAATTGCTGTTGCTCTTCTTGGGACTTTGGCTTGGATTAAAGTCCTGAGAGTTGGACAAACACAGAGAGCAACAGAAACCTCACTGTGGGAGTAAGCATAGACAGGGCTATTGGGCTGCCTTAGTGCGCTCCTCCTATGGGCTTTAGCTCGTCCCCCCTGTGTGTGTGTGTGTGTGTGTGTGTGTGTGTGTGTGTGTGTGTGTGTGTGTCTGTGTGTGTGTGTGTGTGTCTCACAACATAAATCAATCAGGCAAATGACTGTAAAAAGACAAATGACTTGGCAGATAGCTAGCTACACACTCGGAGCAGGGTTGGGTGACTCTGGTAGCGGAGTGGGTTTAAATTCTCTCTCTTACTCTCGCTCTCTAGGGTGTCAGTTTTAACTTTTTTTCAGTGCTTTACTTGCATAAACACAGCATAAATACAAATAAGCACACAACACAGTACAAATAAACTTACAATACTCCATAATATAAATTTTTAAAATCCCTTACAAATTGATTTGCGATACATATGGTCTTGAATGGTGTCTAAAAAAAAAAAAAAGAAAAGAAATTCATCCCTGTGTTAGAGCAAGCTTTGTGTCTTTCCAAGCCTCTTTCACTGGCTCATTCCCGATGCAATGGCATTGCGCCATTAACCTCTAGGGGCAGTGCTGAGCAGCAGAAGTCCCAAGCCTCGTCCTCTGTATTTACAGTGAGTTTGAGGAATCACAACTCCGGCATTATAAGGACCCGCGGCCTGGTCAAACCGTCCTTGTAGGGACACTACCTCGGCGTGTAATCCACAGACAAATACGGCCTAAGCACGCTAGATCAGAGAGGATTATGGGTAGGGATGAGACACACCATTAATATCCCATTTACCATTTAAACAGCTATGAAAAAGGACAGGGAATACCTCCCTCCTGTTTTTAAACACAGACACCATAGACTTACACAAACACACATACACACACACACATACATACACACTTTAAATCAAAAGTCAAACCCCGCAGGTTAAAACATTTTTTTTCTTGTCCTACAGTATTATTAATGTTTATTTGGTTTGGTTTGGTTTTGTCATATATTATAACATCACAGCATCTTTCTGCATCACACAACCTCTCATTATTAAATCGTTGTTCAAACCCAATATTCATCCAGTATATCAAATCAGTGTTGAGTTTGTCATCCAACAAAACTCAAGCACTATCTGCTTATCAGGCATGGCAGTAGGGGACGGAGTTCCTCTCTTTGTCCAGTATTAATGAGCCCAGTATGAGTCCCACACAGTGCACACACACACACACACACACACACACACACACACACACACACACACACACACACACACACAGTGTGCCCCTGCTCAGCCATCCAGTTAAGCCCACCTGGATGGCAAACACACCAACGGGGCTTCACTGAGGTCACTAACAGCCATCCTATGAGCTAGACACACACACACACACACACACACACACACACACACACACACACACACACACACACACACACACACACACACACACACACACATACTGTACAACACATACCTGTATTGTTTAAGTGCTGGCCTAGCCTAGCCAAGTTCATGGTGTTGTGTTTAGCAACTTCCTTCGTCCAGTGAAATGGGATTGGATATGCAGGGCAATTTGGCAAATTACTTTACTTTGACTGTTTGTGTTTGTGTTTGTTTTCTTGAGTACTTATGTAAATAAGACAACAATGCTACTCCTTAGCAGGAGATTTCCTCTGTTGTAATTGTGTTGGTGCGCAGCTTTGCCATCAGCAAATACCGAACAGCCATTCTTAATTTAAGACCCTAACAAGCCAGCTCAAATGTATTGCAAGACATACAGACACTTACATGTCAGTTCAAATTTGAAACATGAAGACAGACAGAAAGACAGAGAAACATACACACACATCCCCACCCATTTGGCAAAAAAATGTGCATTCTTTTGTCATGGGTGGGTGAGAAGATTAATTATGATGCTTTTTATGGTTGTACATTTGCTTAATTAGAGCACATTGCTTTCAAAAGGCTAGAAAAAGAAGAATTTATTATTATGGCAGGCTAAATTAAACACATACAAAGAAAGAAAGGGAAGAAAGAAAGAAAGAAAGAAAGAAAGAAAGAAAGAAAGAAAGAAAGAAAGAAAGAAATGAGAGAGTGTGATCAATGTGTTTAGATCTAGATGGATGCAACCTTGTTGGGTAAAGATACACACAAGGACAATGACTTTGTGTGTGTGTGTGTGTGTGTGTGTGTGTGTGTGTGTGTGTGTGTGTGTGTGTGTGTGTGTGTGTATGTATTTGTGTGTGCAATTTGTCAAGGTGTGACAGGGTCAATGCTCCCCATGATATCTAGTCAAAGACATGTGTCTCTCCATAGCCTCAACACTTTGCTTTTAACGCCTGTCACTAGCATGTTCCAACACCATCCTTTGTATGTGTGTGTGTGTGTGTGTGTGTGAGTGTGTGTGTTTGTGCGTGTGTGTGTGTGTGTGTGTGTGTGTGTGTGTGTGTGTGTGTGTGTGTGTGTGTGTGTGTGTGTGTGTGTTTTAGTGTGTGTGGTAAATGACTGTAGATCAGTCATGAGGACATCTTTACGAGGAGTGTCACAACATTACTCATCAAAGGTTTTTTTTCTTTTCTTTTTTTTTTGGTGTGTCACTCAACCCTCCCCCTCTCCTTCTCTCTCTCTTTCTGTCACAATCTATCTATCTATCTATCTATCTATCTATCTATCTATCTATCTATCTATCTATCTATCTATCTGTCATCAATCCACAAATATCCCACTTTTGAAATAGTAATAGACTGAGTTCAGTATATCTGGAATGTGCCCTCTCGTTCTCATTTCAACTAAGTCATCTGGGGGCAATGATCTTGCTGCTAGCACATTTTATTAATATGGGGTGTTTTAATGTTTAACGATCATGTTTAACAAGTCGCTCCAGAAATGCTCAGATGATAACCACAGACGAGCGTGATTGATGGGAAGTGCGAAACCGCCTGAGTATTTGCTAAACAATGTGTTTACTGGAAGTAAATCTTCAAACTTTCATGGGTGGCTTCCCCCAAGCCCCAGGCCCCAGTTGGGTCTGGGAATAATCAGGCCCGGATCTGGACTGCAGGTGGGCCGGATCGGGGCCACAGTCGATAGACAATCAGCACTTGTCTGCCGCCTGATGCTATCAAATGCTATCTGAATGATCTTCATGGCACAATTGTTCCCTCTGTTGTTGTCTGCCACTCAGAAACAATGAAAAAAGGGGCTGTTCATTGTTACTGTAAGTGTGAAAATTATCCACAACATGAAATGTTACGGTGAAGCTTTAAAGTTTGTCTTTTAAAAAAGCTGGCATGAATTTGCGCCAGAATCAACACAACCTTGGTATGGACCCCATAGGCCTAACCCTTTGGCTCTGTCCCCAATAGGGTTAGAATGTGGGTCTGACCTGGACCCAATACGGCTTGACTGTGGGCCATGTCCGGCCCTGAAAAGGCTGGACTGTGGGTCTCACCTCAATCTGGTTTGAGTCTGGATCAAGTCCTGATCGATCCCATGAGACTTTGAGTCTGAGAATGTGCTTTTGGGTTTCAATTTCATTCCCAGTCAGTGGCACTGTCTAAACGTGTAAATGTCTAAATGTTAATGTTTGGGCTTCAGTGTGTGGTGGTACTGTGAGGGGAGAATTAGACAGGCTGTGTATTGTGAGTTACTACACAGTGATATCATTCTTCTAATCCACAGCATTCTGTCCCAGGGCCTAGGCAATAACTCACACGGGCTTAGGCAACATGTGCAGACTGAGGATGTTACAGGCGCACAAAACCATAACTATCAAAACAGAGATTACGTTCTCTTAATCCTGGGACATGCGGAGAGGCCAGCGCAGCGCCAACTTCATGATCCCACAGCCAGAGGAGGCCCCAGTGAGGACGAGGGACCACTACTGTGTGTGTGTGTGTGTGTGTGTGTGTGTGTGTGTGTGTGTGTGTGTGTGTGTGTGTGTGTAAGTTTACTGTCATGGAAGGATCAGTCAGAGACAAGTTGGCAACTTCAAATGACCACCGACACTACCACATGTCAGTCATCCCCTAATTTACACACACATGGGCAGATAGAAGAAAGAAGTAGAAAGAAGTATAGATAGATAGATAGATAGATAGATAGATAGATAGATAGATAGAAAATGGGTTTGACATGTTGTACTTTCAATGTGATGTTCTTCCCAATTCAAAAAATCCAGGGGCACCCTAGACTGATTGCCATCGACTTTCAAAGCTCTGCGAGACTTTGGTCTGACCAAGAGCCTGTACAACAAACATTTCCCGTCTCCCTCAAATGCCTCAGTTTGCTACTGGTCGATGTCAGAAAATGCTGTGCCGAAGCAAAACCAATCACACCACTCCTCTGACATATGTAACACCAAGGGAACTGCTTGCTAACAGGACTGAGAGCCGTTGGAGCTGCTCAAAGTTGATTGGTTCCCGACCAAGGGGGTGGAGTTCCAGATTTTTGTGGAACTCAGAAACCCTGTTTAGATCAGTAGCTGGCCAGACCAGCGACAGCAACACCAAAGGTGTGACGTTACTGGGAGGGCGTGCCAGGCTAGGGGCACACTGCTTTGCTTCTCGTTAAAAAGCCTCGAATGGGTTTACACGTTGCGGCACACTGTCTTCATCCGAGCATGAAATAGATAGATTGATCGATGGATGGATCGATAGATAGATAGATAGATTGATAGATAGATAGATAGATAGATAGATAGATAGATAGATAACCATGATCACTGTCTGACTAATATCTCCCTTATGAGATAGATAGATAGATAGATAGATACAGTAGATAGATAGATAGATAGATAGATAACAATAACCATGATCACTGTCTGAGTAATATCTCCCTTATGACACATCACTTATCAAGCCTCCATAGCCAGCCCAGCCTCCATTTCCATGTCCATCTCATGGTGGATTGGGTTGCACTTCCAGTCCCCAGTCCCCCTCCCATCCTGTCCCCATACACCACTGCTCCCCTCCAGCCAACATCAACCCGGCCAAGCACCTGTTGCCCCACGGGCCAGGGTTCCTGTCACCCGGGGAGAGGGCCCAGTGTTCCCCACTGACGGTCCACGCTCGTAAATAAGGGGTCCGACGCCTTGGCCCGGTGCAGCTGTGCACGCCTGTGACGTTTACGACGGTATTGTCACAGGCCAGCGATCGCCGGCCGGTCAGCTACGACACTAGCACAGCGATCACTTACCTCGGGTTCCCGCGGCTGACACCGCCGCTAGCCTGCTAGGACGCCCAAATGTGGCCGTTAACAATGTATCCAGTTGCACATGGAGCACACTGAGGCTGTTCATGGGGGCAGTGGGGCGGAATGGGACGTACCGTAGCCACGGTGATCTTTATGATGTCGTGCAGACCATCTGGAACGGTATGGCAACCACCCAGCCATGGCGCCAGTATCTACGGCCCAGAATTCCTCACTTCATAAAACTAAAATATAATGAATAAATAAAGAGAATGTGCGATAGAGAGCATATGAAGGAATGGGTAATCAATACATCCCACACAGCTGCGAGGTCATTACAGTTGATTTTTGTTACAGCCCCCCCCCCTCCCATCACCAGTTGGACACACACACACACACACACACACTCTCACACACACATTCACAGTCCACACCACATCAAATCAGTCCCCCCATCACCACTCACACACACTCATTCACACTCCACACCACATCAAACCCAAAATTATGTCACACACCCTCTCCCATTCCTCTGAGTCTCAAGTAGCACCTCTTCCTTCCAAGATATCACTCAGCATTCCCATAATTCTCTGCATAGACTCCTGTATGATTCCCCTGGAACTGTGTTTGTCCACCATTGTCCTAGCCTGGTCATAACCAGCCCCTGGGGTCTACACTTCTCTTCCTGTACGAGGGTTTGGGATCTAGGCTATTGAGAAATGTTTCCTTGCTGGAGATGTTTAAATTGAAAAAGATTGGATCAGCCCTTGACTGATAGCCAATCATATTCTCGTGCTGCATTCTTTAAGGTCGCTGATTGGATCTGACAGGATGCATCCGATGCAAACAAGGCCAATGGCCGGACAGTGCACTGGAGGGGGCAGAATTACGTTGAAAGGCCATGGCTGGGCTACCACAATCCATATCTATTTAATTCCGCATCTTCTTAATAATATATATTAAAGGCCTTTATAATAAATTTTATAGTTCACATTATAGACCCTCCACTTTTCCAAAATCTCCTCCAATAACAAATCATCTTTCAGTCTTTCTTGTTTCTGTTTATTACTATAGTTAGTGACCGCCTCGTGAAGAGGGCAGTTTGTGAAGATCACTCCTGTGCATCACCAACCCTGGTGTTTGTAGTGGTCCTCTTGATGATCACATTCAGTTTACCCACAACTCTGTCTTCTGTTTGACATCTGAAGCTAGTTACGAGGCACAGTCTGAGGATGGCCAGAGGCCCAGGCTTTTTTAAGGTCCCTTCAAAAGAGGATCCCCTGTTTGAAGTGTGTGTCTCGAGTGTTATGTATCTCTGTCTCCCTCTCTCAAACCAGCCCAAGCACGGGCAGGGGGGACTAACAGATGATGTGAGTGTGACTGGGGAGATAGTTTGGGGATAGTCATCCTCTAAATGAGGTGACTCCTACACACACACACACACACACAAACACACACATATATGTGCAGCTCAGACAGACAGATGCATGCACATACACACAGCAGGCACATTTCACTTGGATGCATACACAGACACACACACACACACACACACACACACACACACACACATCCACAATCAGACTTAACTGGTGTCATCTTGCTTCTCTTCTCTGAGATGGGGGAAGAAGCTCATGACAAGCTGTCATCATATCAGCTGAGGCATTCCACTGATCACCGAGGAGGCCATTTCTCTCAAGTAACACACACACACACACACACACACACACACAGAGAGAGAGAGACACATACAGACGCACATACAGTACACACATTCTCACATGCAACAACACACATATACTCAAATACACATACCTACTCTGGAGGATATACGCAAATTCAATACACAATACACAACTCAAATAATGCAAACAATTGTGATAAGGGAGTCTTACAACATGAATTCCAGGCAGCACAATTACAGTAAGAGAGTGAAAGAATCGCTTTTTTTGGTTTGTTAAACTACATCTGAGATTCAGACCCCTATCTATCATGATGTAGGGTCTGGCTACAAGAGACTTCTCTGCCATTTCCACATCATACAGTACGTATTATGCAATGTGTGTGTGGGTGTGTGTGGGTGTGCGATTGTGTCCTGCACGCCCGCCTCTCATCTACATATCCGACCTATATGAGGTGTACCGATCAAGGAGTTGGACTGGGACTGGGGGGTGGCCGGTTCAATTCCCGGCCGGTGCGAATAAGAGGGTGGGGGAATGATTGTGCAGCACTTCCCCATATCCGGAAACCACGGATGTGATGCCCTTGAGCATGGCACCTGACCCCCAAACTGCTCCTCAGGTGCCGGATTTAGGGCTGCCCACCGCTCTAGCCTGGTGATGCCATCCTACGTACCTCCGCTAAACATCTCCGTACGTAGTCTGGACCAAGCCCCCCTAGCTACCTTGTCTCGAATTTTTGTAGTCCTACAGGATAGGAACGCGTTTGTTATTCTCCCCCCCACTTTCGAATTACATTCACAAAATTGGTACATGACATTAGCATCCATGATCTTGAGGATTTATTGCGACTACGATGTCAAAATAGATCAGAACTTGCCAGCGAAAGTGAAAGTTGTTAGCGTGAGAATACGTCATATCCAAAAGGAAACCTATTTCAATTGCGTTGGGCCAGACTGTATGACATAGTCAACAGTCGCTTTCACCCAGGCTACCACTGCTCTGCCCCCAAGAACAAAATAAAGTACTTTTACTCTTACTCTTACATATCCTACCTGCTGCCAGCAAAGCTGAGCTGGGGCCTTCTTCGTGCAGATGCAAAACCCTTTGTTGCACAAGCAGATAAGCCTGACAGGCATTCGCAAACAGGTCTTCTGACAGCTAATTAGCCACCCCGCCACTGAGGACTTTTATTTTGAAATAGTTGTGGACAAAGGAAATAGTTGACAGGGGCTATAGCTGATGGCTACTGACAGTTGGGATGGTTGGACAGTTAAATAGTTGATTAGAATAATTGAATAGATAAGTAGCCTATTCACATCCGGGCCAGATACAGTTCCAATCCGGTTCCACTCCGGTTGAGCTCCCCAGTCCTGCTGCTGAGTTCCTCTACCTGGTCATCTCCAATGGCAGCCAATGCAATTCAGAGTTAAACCAGATCAAGGATAAGATCAGAACCAGATTCAGATAAGTTTCCATATCCGGGCCAGATACAGCCGGGCTTTGCCCTCCTACGTAGCTCCGCTCAATATTTCCCTCCACGACTACGTCTTGCATTCCGACCATTAGCATCGTTTGCAGAGATCAATTCCATTCCGCGCTAAAAAGAAAGCAGGATGGGTAGTTGTGAGAGATAACGTTGGGTTTCTGTTGTTGTAGTGTAGCTTACTTCACGACCATACTGGTGCATAATGTTAGCGATTGAGTGAAATCAGATTTAATCGTTTCAAACTTCTACAGTTCATACCTCCAGCTTGCAATCGTTTGTCAATGGTGAAATGCCAGACCCTTGTACGAAGCTAAAGCGTAGACCAAGGGGGATGGCCAAAGCCAGGCTAGGCCAGATACGGTTCCGATCCGCTTCCACTCCGGTTGAGCTCCCCAGTCCTGCTGCTGAGTTCCCCTGCCTGGTTGTCTCCAGTGGCGGGCGGGCCTAAGAGCTGCTCCCTTGAGTGGCGGCAGGCAGGGCAGGCATTCAAAATGCTAATGGAGCGGCACAGCTGAAATAAATAAATCAGGCACATCCGCGGACAGCTCCCAGGGCCCTGCCATTTGACAGTCTTTTATAGGGCTCAACCAAATGTATGTGAGGCGAAATTCAACTGTGCCATATTGATTTCAGACCCCCACCTCCTGCGTTTGCACGCACACACACACACACACACACATGCAAATATGTTCACACACACACACACACACACACTCACACACATATATCCCATCCGTCATTATTTGCCGGTTTGATTGACAGATGAAAATTGGTAACGTTAAGCATTTCATATGTTATGAGGGATGACATTTGCTGAGCCGCTCACTGTGTCAATATTGTTGCAGAGGTCGGCAGCTCTATGGGAGCACATTATACACTGACAGTGGCTTCGTTGCCTTGTTCCGCAGTTTTTCCTGACATAATTTAAGATATATTAAAAAATCTTCCCTTAGCCCAACCCCTCCCATTCACTCGGGAGGTGTTTAATGCTGAGATGATTGTTATCCTCAGGGACATTGCGTGTGTGTGTGTATATGTGTGTGTATGTGTGTGTGTGTGTGTGTGTGTGTGTGTGCACTGAGAAAGTTTAGGTTCAATGACAAGACACTGACAACATGACATATGATCAACCTGGACTGTTGGTGTTAAGGATTGATTGACGTCAAAGATGGTGAACAGGATTGATTCACATCAAAGTTGATTGTCAAACACAGAGGACTCACATACAGTCTCTCTCTCTCTTTCTCACACACACACACACACACCCACACACACACACACCCATCAAGCTTCCTGATTCCACATTAGGCAGACATAGGGTCTGGCAGAAAGCATGTGGACAATGTGTTGATCCTGATTTTAGAATTTTTTTTTTTCTGATTTTGATCCTTACATTGAATTTCATACACATACTACATACTTTATTTCTTCTTCCTCCACCACCATATCTCTTTTTCGTTCCCTCTTCTCCTCGGAGTAAAAAGCATTGCAATCAAACCCGTATTGCATGATAAAGAACAGTGAAACAAAGAGAATTCTGGGAAAGCTGACCGCTCCACCTGTCCTTCTGTGTGTCTGTCTGTACAGGTGGACATCCTACTCGGGTGCCGTCTGTGTGTGTGTGTGTGTGTGTGTGTGTCTGTGGCAAGCGACAAACGGCAGACGGGGCGTTGGGGGGTGGTGGTGGGAGTGGGGGGGATGTATAGAAGAGCGATCCTTGTCTACCCGCATGCATTCTAAACACATGCTAATTACTAGCATCACATTAATGCACAAGCACAAACTCACGTCACCAAACAACGCCATTCACAGAGACACAGAGACACTTGCTCACAGACACACACACACACACACACACACACACACACATGTTCAGGCTAAAACACATGCCAGGACTCATTTATTATGCTAATCACACGCTGGAAGTCACATCCCGTCCCTGCTGCCATGCCCAGAAGCCCCAGCCAGTTACCCAGCTGCCGCCCCAGGAGCCAGGTGTCCCAGTGGCCTTGCCCACCGTCCCTCTACCCTCCCTGGGCAACCTGAGTAGAGTAACCCCCCTCCCTGTCTCCCCTCGATGCTTGTTTGGCCAGGCCTGGAGGTAAATGTTTAGACCTGAGCACCAGCCTCCCTCACCAAATCGGCAGGCAGCAGTCGAGAGGAGGGCGACAAAGACAAGTCAACAGTACCTCTAACCTGAGCTGCCTCTGTGCAGACAGAGAGGGAGATTAATGTGTGTGTGTGTGTGTGTGTGTGTGTGTGTGTGTGTGTGTGTGTGTGTGTGTGTGTGTGTGTGTGTGTTAGCAGCAAATATTACATCTGGCCCTACTATACATCTCCCTTTTAGTCACTCGCTGTCTGTCTCACTCCACACTTGATTTCTTTTGCTTTGTTTGTCTAGTTTTGTTTTGCTTTTTTCTATCTTTGTGTTTGGTGAAGAACAGTTATACACTTACCATATCAGCACAGTTCTAGTTATCATACAGTTCTAGTTATCATATTAGAACAGTTACACAGTTATAATATCAGCATATTTTATATATAATTATAGTCACACAGAGACCATATTCTCACATTCATCATGTCTGGGAGAAGGAGGTTGAGGAGAAAACAAAAATGATTTACCACTTGAGATGGGAAAATGAAAACTATTCAATTCTATTCTATTCTTTTCCATTAATTCCAGGAATGTTCATTAAGCTCATTTGTAATGATAATAAGTTTGTTTATGTTTTTCCCAAACATGCTCAGTGACAGACTCATAAACACATAGCCTACACATACACAAACACAAGCTGTCATTATGGTTGCCTTGGCAGTGACCTCAGGGTCGTTATCATATTCATTAGCACTTGAGGGTCGAAAATTGAATTAGGGCAATTATTATTAAAACACAGAGAGGACCCAGAGCAGAGCTGAATGAGAGGGTAAAATGCGTAGAGGGTTTCTCACCGACTCTGGGGAGACACAGAGTGGGAGTCATATGGAGGATGACTGGAGATTTCTCTTGTCAATGTCTCCATTCCAGACCACCCATAAACCAGCAGGAAAAAGACCCATTATCCCCAACTAACACCACTCACACAGACACACAAACACTGCCACAGGACTCCTCCTCAAACATTTTACAGTGTAAAATACATTGTTTGTTATTGTTATTTTTGTTGTTTCTTTCGCGTTGTTTACAATAATAATAATAAAAAAAACTTGTTTAAAGGTATAGTCCGGTATAAAGCGCTACTGAAAGCCACCTCAATTATTGAATTTTGTGCATCATAGACCGAGTTTGCGAAATGGAAGCTAACACTAACTGAATGAGGCATGTCAAAAAAGAAACCAAATTGATTTGCTTTCGTTTTGAAATGTCCCATTCTTTTACCGTTACTGTTTCTCTATCTCAGTCTGCGTCGCATGAAATCCAGTGATTGAGGTGGCTATCAATAGTGCTTGGCACTATAAAACAGTAGGGCTACGTGTTGATTCACTCCGGATGTTTCCTGTAAGTTGAATCACTACATAAAGTGTGTGTTTGGAATGCATGGGGCATTATTCACCAATATCTTAAGAATTTTATTAAATTAGTTTTTAAAATTCCATTTAAAAACCTACATTAAAGGTTAATAATGTAAGTGGAATATAAGAAGGAATTTCTTCATAAGCATGGTTGATGAATGAGACCCCTGGACTTGGACCTAGCACTGTGGGTGGCTCTGAGGGGTGGGTGGTAGGCTAATGTAAGGACTTACTGTGCGTTCACACCAAGAGATACTAAAGCTGTAAAATCGCTGTCACATTCTATGGGCAAGAGCGACAAAAGCTACAAAAGCTAAGAGTTGGGCTATAAGGCTATGAGTCTATAAAAGTTGGCCGATTTAAGCAACTTAAATCTTCATGCAAATTACCTATGACGTGTTTCAGCTGTAAAATCTAAATGCTGTGCAGTAAATTTGGGCAAACACAGACATTTTACCAGATGCTTTTTTGAGCTACAACGTGTGAACGTACAGTTAGGGAGCACTGCAGGCAGGGACCTGGCATAGAGCACCCTAAGGAGAGTGAGTGAGTGGACTTACTGGGGGAGAAGAGAGTGTGGATTAGTGCCAGTCACTCAGGGCCTGAAGCTGAGCCAGTCCTCCCCAGGGCTAAGTCTGGAGATGCCCTTTAAGGACAGGGGAGGGGGGGAGAGAAGGGGGAGAAGAAGAGGGGAGAGATAGACTAAAAGAGAGAGAGAAAGTAAGGTAAGAAAAAAATGAAAGAATAGAGTGAGAGAAAGCGAGAGACAGAATGGAGTGAATGAGAGAGAGAGAGAGTGATAGAGGGGACAGGGTAAGAGAGAAAAAGTAAGGCAAGAATCAAGAGAAGGGGAGAGAGAGAGAGAGAGAGAGAGAGAGAGAGAGAGAGAGAGAGAGGGAGAGAGAGAATGGAGCCACCCACGTCTTTTTTACCCCAGACGGCCTGTCTGTGTGCTCTTTGCCCTGGAGGAGAGCTGAGAGGGGCTTAGGATGCCCACTCTTTGAGTGCTGGGGATGAGATGAGTCTACACACTCCAGGTGTGTGTGTGTGTGTGTGTGTGTGTGTGGTGGTGGTGGGGGGGGGGGGGGGGTAGATAATTACCCCAGACCACCTGGGTGACATTAGGCTGAGGGTCCAACTTCATTAGTTCCAGCCAATCCTAGCTAAGCGACGCTCTGACGAGCTGACACCAGAGCGTGGGATGTGGCACGGACATGGCTCCTGTCCCAGAAGATTCTGGACAGTTCCAGAACTATAGGCCAGGGAAATGTCTTACTATGGCAGATTTACATGCCTGTGGGTGAGGTGGTGTACGGTGGGGGGGGTAAGGGGAGGTGAGGGTGGTGTGTGTGTGTGTGTGTGTGTGTGTGAGAGAGAGAGAGAGAGAGAGAGAGAGAGAGTTAGTGGATGGGGGGTTTGTGCAGGAGGAGCCCACCTTCACTCCGCCCTTTACTTACACACACACACACACACACACACACACACACACACACACACACACACACACACACACACACACACACACACACACACTCCAGTTCTGAGCTGCTGATGCTATCTCAGGTAATCCTGGGATTAGGTACGCATCCTACTAATGGCTGCCAGTGAGTCAACGGCTTCTGCTAGTCTTTTAGCTCTGCCTCTCCTCCCTCCCCAATACACACACATGAATCCCCCCCACCCTCTCCCAAACCCACATCCACACACACACTGCCTCCACCACCATCAGCATCTTGTCCAAATTGCCCATTAAGCCATTGCGCTTTGTCTTTTGGCTGTCTTACTCTATGTGTGTGAGTGTGTGTGTGTGTGTGTGTTTAATGGCTAATCCAGTGTGGAAGTGTTCTTTTATGCTCAGTGTATTTGACTCCAACACTAAAGCAGAACAACAACCTATGACAAGTCTCTCTCTCTCTGTGTGTGTGTGTGTGTGTGTGTGTGTGTGTGTGTGTGTGTGTGTGTGTGTGTGTGAGTGTGTGTGTGTGTGTGTGTGTGTGTGTGTGTGTGAGAGTGTGTGTGTGTGTGTGCGTGTGTGTGTGTGTGTGTGAGTGTGTGTGTGTGTGTGTGTGTGTGTGTGTGTGTGTGTGTGTGTGTGTGTGCCCACTGAGCCTTGGGGCTGCTCTTAAGGTAATCACTAGGATATGGCACACATCCTGACAGTGCATCTACTTTTAGATTTTCCAGAGTGACCAGACAATAGACCCCCCTTTTTTTCTTTCTTTTCTAATGCACAACTGAAGGATCTGTTCCCCAAAATACACCATGGAAATCTTCACCTTCATTGTCCTTTAATGGATCTGAAAGTACTTACTATTAATCTGTAAATGCATTCACACAACAGGAGATCTGTGTCCCATATTACACTGAGGAAATCGTCCTTGTTGTTGTATTTAATGGAGGAGAAAAGTACTTATTAAAGGCATTATCCGGAGTCAATCAGACCCATAGGCTTGTTGCTTGACGTTGCTAAGTGCTGTCGGTAGCTATGACTATGACCGCATTCCGTGCAAGGCAGAGCAAATGGTGAAAAAATTGGTTTCATTTTATCTGTTACCATTAACTGCCGATTCGCCATTTCATTCTGTGTTGCACGAAATTCGGTCATTCTCGTAGCTATCGACAACTATTAGCAATGCGAAACAACAGGGCTACAGGTTGGTTCACTCTGGATAATTCCTTTAATCTCTAAATGCATTGAAACTTTGAGGATTGAGGTTATTGTCCTTATTGTTATTATATTTAATGGAGCTGAAAAGTACTACTTGTTCACCCCTAAATGCATTGGGCCAACTGGAGGAAGAGTGCTGTAGTGCATGGAAGAGTGCTGTAATTTGGATGAATGGATGGGCACTTATTCTGCAGGATAGAGCTCAGTGGGGTTTCAGGGCCTTGTTTAAAGGATCAGCTCGCTTTTCTTTATGGGAAGCAGATGAGTGATGAAGCAAACTCCTCGTCTCCCTCACAGCACCATCACACACACACACACACACACACACACACACACACACACACACACACACACACACACACACACACACAAATACACCTTTGCATATACATGGCAGATAGCAACACATAATTTCTTTGCAATAACAAAAGGTGCTTCAACCTGAGGGTGATGTGTAATTTGACGTAATGTGGCAACCCTTTAAAAAAAGTCTGACTGGCTGAATTGTGAAAATTCTGCAACAGATAAATTGACAGCACCCACTAAATGACTTTTACTGTTTACTATTTTACCTTTTTGTAAATGGCACAACAACCACAAACATTTACCCCTGAGGCATAGCACACCTGTGCACAGGTAAGCCACAGCCATGTGTGTGTGTGTGTGTGTGTGTGTGTGTGTGTGCGTGCGTGTGTGATCTTCTGGCTCAGCCAGGTCAGAGGGCAAGGGACAAACTCCATCTGTCCAGAGAAAAAAAGGTAGTGGTAGTCTGACTAGGTGGCCACTGACCAGTGAGTTAGTGAAGTTGTTGTGAGACATCAGAAATCTGTTCATTTTGAGTATTTAGAGTACAGGGTATTTTTGGTTTATGTTGGTTGGTTATGTTGGTATGTTATTGTTTTTTGTTTTATTTGAAGCCGTTTAACTTCTAGTAGATCTATAATAAAGAAACCAAACATGCTTGAGCAGAGAGAAAAAAAAAATATGCAGCCACAATATGAAAATGTACACCCTTCAAGCCACTGATCCCCTCTCCCTGTTACAGGTAAAGGCAGTTCAGATCTTGCCTTGTCCTACTCTGTAGATGGATATATCTATTGACATGGATCGCTGATTCCATTTCAAATAATGCATGAGCCATAGGGATGGAAAGAATCCCAACCAGGTCAATTCCACAGATTCTAAAGGCTAGTTTTCTATATTAAAAAACACTGTTCACCGCACCCATGTCATTGATTATCGTTATGACTGCACATGCCCCCTGCTTTTTCTATCTTATTACTTTTGTGTTAATATCCTTCCCTTTATTTGACTTGACAATGACTTTCACCATTTCTCTCAAAGACTTTTTCTTTACGTTCTGAGGAAGTAAAAGCAATGTTTTAAAGTGAGCAAACCAAAATGGAGAATCGATTAGAATGCAATACATGTTAGATATTCATATTGTAATAGTTTCATCACAGTCCACAAACACAGTCCAAATGGTATATTTCTTAACGCAGGACAAGATTTGATATTCTGTTTGGGCTGTGAGGCCCACAATTGGCCCCATGATGACTTTGATTAATTTTATATTTTTGAATGATTAGCCTAGTAATATTTTACGTGCTGGAGCAGCACCAAACAACTTCAACTTAGTCCCTGAATTCCATTCCACTTTGTCATTCTGTGTCACTTTCAATAAATGCACATGCTAAAGATACATAAATTTAGTAATTTGTGTAATTTTAGAAACTCTTACCAACCATGTATTTAATTAAAACTAACACATTATTCATCACAAAATCATCCAAAGAGACATGAATTATGGAAGCTAATAAGCATAGTTGTGAGACAGACAGACAGACAGACAGACAGACAGACGAGGGTTTTAGTCATGCTGTGTTGTGCAATGCGGTGATGGTCCAGACACACAGTAGTTTTAACAAAGGACTGTATGTCTGTGGATTAATGAAGATTTACAAACCTCTCTCTGCAGTGGCACCCAAAACCAAACAGAACTTTCAACAGAACCAATGCCATGGCAACGCATGGAACCCCATTCCACCCCCTGAATGTCTATGAAGTCGCCACTTAGATCACATGAATAATTGCGCTCCTGCAATGAAAAGGGCTTAGGCTGATGGTTTCAAAGAGAATGGCAGCTTATGGTGTGTCTTTTCCTCTCGCCGTGGGCTGCAGTCAGAAGGGGCAAAAGTACACACACACACGCATACACACACACACACACGGGCCATCTCCTCAGCAGCAAACGTTTGCAGGGCGGCCTCTGTTCCTGGGGTCACCTTGGGAGGCAATCCTCCCTGCTGCATCCCAGCGGAACAGGTCCAGATAGGCATATCAAAGTAGAGGCCTGAGCACTGAGGAGATGGAGGCTGATGCAAACACACACACACACACACACACACACACACACACACACACACACACACACACACACACACACACACACACACAATCTTCCTCTCTTTCACACACTGATACACACACACATGGATAGACTTCCTCAAACAAACACAAGCACCCATGCACTCTCTCTCACACACACACACACACACACACACACACACACACACACAGGCTGATGCAAGACCCTCTGTCCAATGGCTATGCCAAGCGGCAGGCTTGTGTTTGATCTGTCAGAAGGCAGCTTTCTTGCTTTCCTGTTCAAAGGCCGAGTGTTACTCATGCACAGCCTCATCCCCCCACCTCTCTCTCTCACTCTCTCTCTCTCTCTCTCTCTCTCTCTCTCTCTCTCTGTGCCTCTCTCTCTACATGGACCACTGTCAGAAGGACATCAGTCAGCTTTGTGTTTGACCTTCATCTCACACACACACACACACACACACACACACACACACACACACAGAGAGAGAGAGACCATGTGGACAACAAGTAATTTGAAAGCTTCCTAGAACAAATGATGGGCCAGCTGTTAATGTAAAAGTATATTGCAAAAACTTTACAGCATGGTAACAATTGATGATGATAAAGTAAGTTGCAACCAGAAACTGGGATCTACAGCTACAACAATTGACCATGATGAGTGTAACGGATGCCAACTAACCTGGTCTAGCTGGCAGCAGTATGCGTAAATCCTCACAACGCTATGATAAAGAATGCTCAGCGGTTAGAAAATTTGACTCTCATGTTGTGGATTTGTTGTAGTTGACGGGGTGGCAGGTTTAAGGTTTAAAGATTCAGTTGT
>JAODXP020000010.1:7246489-7253989 GCA_027497455.2 Sardinella longiceps | reverse complement strand
AACAACAAACATAGCAGTGCACATCTGTTTCCCTCCGGTTTCCTGAAAGAAAAAAGGAGAGAGAGAGATGAGGAGAAGTGGAATCGACTCGTGTGACTAATCGGAGTAATTTTGCGGCTCAGCGTTTCTTCTACAAACAGAAGGCGCGTAATTGACGTTGAAAAATTGGCAGCGCTGTTTGTGTTGCCATGCTATTAATGCTATTTTGGCAGTAGAAACGTTGATACTTCCCAAACAGATCTGTGATTTGCTTTACGCGTTATCACGCAGCCCCGCGTTCACTAGTGGACTGCAATTATATGCCGCTTTCAAAAGTAGTTATGACTTTTCGTTGGCATACCGCTGCTGTCTATGAAGTGCAGATGCAGGCCGGATCTCTTCAGAGACGCTGGCCTGTGGCATAGGCTGCGGGGTCAATCCATACTGGGCAGCTCCACATCTGCTGACCACAGGTAGGCGTACCTTGCCATTTGGAGAGGCCCCGAGCAAACCCGCATGGAAGATCTCACACAAGTCCATGTTTTTATCGTCTCTGGACTTAAGTGTAGGCCACTTAACTATCTAAGCTTTTGCACTGATCAGTTCATTTATCTGGGATTATTGCAGTGAATTTACTGTTTGGTTTCTTTCCAACCCTAAAATGTCAAGTCCAAAGTCATGTGTGCAGTAGCTTTACGCTGTGAGAGCTGCGCAGATCCCCCAAAAGCTGGTAGCAGTTGATCTTTGGATAGAGCATGAAATAAATAAATCCTCTTTAGCAGATCAATATTCATCCTATTTAATGCTGGATGTGAAACGGCTGGATTTGTGGTGCTAAAGCTGATGTACGGCTAATCGTTGAAAAATAAGCGGGAGGGCTTTGCCATCTTCAGCAGATAGTCAAACAGCGGAGGATGGGCAAGCGCGCATACCTGTCGGCCTCCAACAAACCTGTTTGTAATTACAGGTTATTTATACCAATACAATTAACATCCAGTCTGTCATCTCCATGCCCTCTCTCTCTCTCTCTCTCTCTCTCTCTCTCTGTCTTTCTTTCCTGGGATTAAATCACAGTTTGTGCTGACGGTGTCTCAGCTTTTTGACATATTTCCTCCTGCGAGCCTCTGTCTGGTTGGCGATGCTGCTGATCGGTGTGGTTCCAGTGGTAGCTGTGTGTGCTTGCATAGACGCGCTCGGAATTTCATTTACATCTTAATGTAGACATCTCTCTGCAGTGTTTTTAATTAGCCCATTGTGTGTGTGTGTGTGTGTGTGTGTGTGTGTGTGTGTGAGAGAGAGAGAGAGGGGGGGGGGGTATGGTGTAAAATTGGTATGGGCATTTGTGATACCATGAAAGCTCTTGAGAAGCAGTGTTTACTACAAGGAGAGCAATAAACCACAAAAGTGTAAGCTCTTATGACTCCTTCTCCAGTCAGTCAGAATGCAGTAAATAACAATATGATCAAGCTAGTTTGCTTAAGATTTAATGAACAGAAGATGCGTAATTACCATGTGACAGGACTAAAGCAATAGCCTAGTGATGGTTGTGGCATCTGATTTCTTTGGTGATAATTATGAGCAACCATTAAAGCAGACTTCAGCTGTGAGATTAGTAGGTATTGAACGTCTGAAATGCCATGTCACCAGTGGGGGATCAACCCTATCAAAGGATCACTTCCCTCAGCATAGTCTCTCTCTCTCTCTCTCTCTCTCTCTCTCTCTCTCTCTCTCTCTCTCTCTCTCTCTCTCTCTCTTGCTTTAGGGCTGATTTACATCCTGATGTGTAACTCTGTGCAGAGAGAGAGAGGGAGAGCAGGCCCAAGTCTGCATACCGAGAGCCCAGAGGATCCTCTCTGCCTGCTGGTCTCCAGACTGGCTTTCAGTTTGATCAATGGGCCCAAGATGTGCCGTAACTCACTCAGCAAAATAAATAAATAAATAAATACAGGAAATTAAATAAAGACATGTTTGGCACATGCGTGTTCCCCTCTCGACAAAATAAAAATAAGTAAAAAATATTTTAGGGTTTTTTTTTCTCTCTCTCTCTAAAAATAAATAAATAAAATCTTTGAGTGAGCAGCGGCTGGTTGCCTTGGCAACCGAAGGGTGTCATTATGGTCTGTTGAGGGATGGTTTGTTGGTTGTTAACATGGTGGGATGTAATCACCTCTGTCTGCTTTGTCTTATGGTAATAAATAGGGTATTACACAGCACAGGGTGGAAGGCTGAAGACAGCACCTTGAGCAGGGAGAGAAATGAAGACAGAGTGGGTCTCTTCTCCATCACGGCTCCAGTGTTCATCCATCTCCTTTTGCTTTTTCTTTCAGATTTGACTCTGAAGGCATACACACAAACACACACTTCTAAGTACACACATGAACACACACACACTTCCACATCAGTGCGAGGCAGAAAAAGCGAGTGAGAGTGGGAGAAGAGCACGACTGAAGGGCATACAGTACACAGAGAACACAATACACCGATGTCACATGACCTATAGTGTGAACACGTAGAGTTCTCCATACAGTGACATCTATGGATGGTACATTGTGCACTGGCATGGTGTATTCTTGGTGTGTGTGTGTGTGTGGGTGTGTGAGCACTGGTAGAATGTATTCTTGGATGGCAGAATATAGTACCTATTGGTGTGTGTGTGTGTGTGTGTGTGTGTGTGTGTGTGTGTGTGTGTGTGTGTCCTGTGGGAAAAAGTTCTCTCATAAAAAAACGCTGCAGTGTTTGTGAACCAAAAGTAAATTTGGGACTGAGTAGAGAGCCTGGCAGTATTTGTCATTTCTCACAGGCCTGAGCTGTATAACAATCCAATAATGGGTCTCTTGCACACTGTGATGTGTATGTGTGTGTCTCTCTCTCTCTGTGTGTGTGTGTGTGTGTGTGTGTGTGTGTGTGTGTGTGTGAGTTTGAGCACGCACGCTTTAGGTCCCCAGACAGCATAGAATGTAGCAAGACAAGAGTGAGAAGGAGAGAAGGAAAGAAGGAAAGAGGGAAAGATGGAGAAAGCAATATGATTAGAGAGAGAGAGAGAGCAAAAAAAGAGTGATGATCAGAGAACGAAGTAGAGGCTGAGAGATAGCTGGACCAGTGATTGTATACAATAGATAGAGTGGAACAAGACTGCTGGTGATTTGTGTGTGTGTGAGAGAGATGTGAGAAACGGATGCTTGACTGAGGGAGATGTGACACAAGACAGAGTGACATTCATCATTTTTGGTTTTATTTTATTTTGTTTTTTTTAGTTCCCCAAAATTCCTCTGGGTCACCGTAATACATAGTAGTGGTGTGTGTGTGTGTGTGTGTGTGTGTGTGTGTGTGTGTGTGTGTGTGTGTGTCAGCAGAAGAGCAGACCTTGCCAGGGTGTTTTGGGGAGTTTTTGGAGATGCTCCCTCTCCATCTGCCTGGCTGCTTGCCTCAGTGGGTTGGGGATCAGCGTGTGTGTGTGTGTGTGTGTGTGTGTGTACAGGGATCACACAGCTTTTCAGTCAGCTGGCCTCTTCCCCACTGGCGAGGGATGGTCACTGTGATTTGTGAAGGGTTCCTGTCTCTACACGTAGTCACACACACTAGTAAGAATAAACAATCAAAGCACCTTTCCTACACACACACACACACACACACACACACACACACACACACACACACACACACACACACTAACACATGCATACATGCACATATATGTAGGTACACACACACACACACACACACACACAATGTGTGGTGGATGTTTGTTTTGAACCCAACCCAAGTATGACATACGAGTCCTTTTTAGTTCCTTCAGCTGTCTTCCTTTCTCTGCACGCACCCCCCACCCCCCTCAACTCTCTCATACTCCAATTAATACATTCCTTCCTATCATCATACATATCTCTCATTTAATTTATTTTCCACTTTTGTTGTGTTCTGAGGCCACTCAATCTGAATGCCATTGTGTAAATGAACATGATTGCCCTCAATGTCTTCAACTGACCACTGGGTGGAGCTCTAGCATACTGAAAAGTTCTCATCCTTATCCTCAACACTGACCACTTTTCTTCTGCAAGTATACTATTATCATTCCCCACTTTCAGTGATGTGAGAGGAACAGCGATTCCCATGTGAAGTTCCCATCATGTCATTAAAGCCAAGTGTTCCTTTGAGCACTGGAGATATGTCTTTATTTGGATAATCTGTTATTTCAGATCTTTGGTCAAAATTGATAGGGAAAAACTCTCTTTCACGGTAATTCACTTGAAAGCCATGTATTGTGAGACGATAATAGTGTGCTGTTTGGTTTGTGGTCAGTTGTAATAATGGACACTGACCACTAGGGGCTATGGTCACTTACACAGATGTGGCAGGCAGTGTGCAGCTGTGCGTGAAAGTTGTGTGGCGAGAGAAGATTAGTTTTTAATTTGTTTTATACGACTCAGAGATTCTGGAGAGCCGGAGGAGGAGTTTTTAATAAAGATCATTAAAACCACCTGTCTCTTCAGCCACATGGCTTCAACTGTCTGCCATGGGAGAGGTCAGCCTTGGAGAGTCCTGTGGTTTCAAGGCACATACACAAACACACACACACATACACACTCTCCCTCGCCTCTCACTCACTCACACACACACACACACACACTCTCAAATAAACATACTGTATACATGCATACATGTACACTGAGAGATACATGCACTACTACTCTTAATCTTGGGCAAGAACCATAGATGTATAGTTTATATAGTTCTACTATATAATTCTGTGGCTAGAACAGTATACTTCCTAATGGATATGATGGCTCGGGGCATCATGGGCTCTTGCTGGGTCTGCCCTTTCTATAGGGCCAGCTGGCTTTGATCAGGGCAAAAACTGCCTCATGTTTGACGCAGTAAACTCCTAATGAAACTGATGATGGGATGGCGTGATTGTAATAGAGATGGTTAGGTGTGTGTGTGTGTGTGTGTGAGAGAGAGAGAGAGAGAGAGAGAGAGAGAGAGAGAGAGAGAGAGAGAGAGAGAGAGAGACTTTTTAAATTCTGATGTTTTTTTATTTCTGTACCAAACATGCTTTGTAGTGCAGAAATGAAATGATTTGAAGAGGCTGAGCCAAGCCCAAACCACATACAGTAGGATAGATAGCGGACCTAAACTACACAGAGAACCTGTGCCACACACACACACACACATCTCCAAATGCTCATGAGATTGGGGCGGGCTGTTCATTGGCTCACCAAAAAATCCATGACATAAATTTAACATATAGATGGAGCATAAGAAGCACAATGGGCTATTTTCATTAGTCTGGGTGAGATTAATGCCTTTGTTGAAGTAAGGCGATGTTGAAGAGATTAAGCAGATATAGTAACTTTCATTTGGTTTGTGATACTCCAGTATACTTACACACAAAGTACTCCTGTATAAAGTATAGGCCTACTTTTTGTTACACTGTTCTTATCCCTTACCCAGTACTCTATGGGATGTAATCTATCGCGTTACCCTATTAGCTACACAAGGACAACAAACAGAAACATCAGCGCCATACGAGCAACAAATAAGAACATAACAGTAGCTCCGCAAAAGCAATCCAAGGCAATGTTAGCTAAAGTCCTTCACTAACTAAAACTGCATACAGTACATTGAAGGGGTGGTCCTTCTGTGGCGATTAGTGGTGGCAATGGTTGGAGTGGGTGACCGAGGCCTGCTGATTGGTCAATATGGGGCTGGGGGAGTGGTTGGGCGGAGGTATATGGATGGGTGTGGGGGGCAGCAAATGATCAGGTTAACTTGAGATTAGTGAACATGTTGGGGAGACAAAGAGCACAGTTACAGTGACATGCAAAGACTATTCTATTTTAAATGCAATATTGGCGATATTCCATTTGTTCCAGATACCCAAATTGGGTTATGTGTATGTGTGCAGGAGTGTGTCTGTGTCTAGATTTAAGTGTGTGTGTGTGTGTGTGTGTGTGTGTGTGTGTGTGTGTGGATGTTGATTGTAGTGTTAGTACAGACACAGTGGTGTAGTGTGTGATGGAAAAGGTGACTATCATTTCTGTATTGCATAGCTGCTGTCTATCGTTGAAACCTCACTGACCGAGCGCTTATCACCTCAGTAATGAATGTGAGTCTGTCTGACCGCATAGCCGACTGACCAGCCTACGCACACAGAGACCTGTCTGCCCTCCACCACACCACTGCAGGCCTGATTAAAGACACACACACACACACACACAGACAGACACACACACGCACGTGCACACACACACACACACACACACACACACACACACACACACACACACACACACACACACAAGCCTGTCTGGCGTAATCAGAGACTGGACAGGACACAACCTTCAGTTGGTCTGGAGTACCTCCCTACTGTGGTCTGACCTCTCTCTCTCTCTCTCTCTCTCTCTCTCTCTCTCTCTCTCTCTCTCTCTCTCTCTCTCTCTCTCTCTCTCTCTCTCTCACTAGGAGAAGCAGAAGGCCCACAGGCTGGACATCTCCTGTGCTGTCTTTGGGCGTTTTGGCCCTCAAAGGTACCTTACAGGCAGCGCTGCCTTCAAGGCACAGTGTGTTTTCTATTGAAATGTCCTATAACTGAATGCAACGTGATGCAGCACGACTAGTCACATTGCTACACAACTTTTTAAAGAAGATATTAGACTCTCTGTCCGTTTCTATTTCAATCACGCTGGTCGGCCAAAATTCGATGCAGAATGAAATAGAACAGCGCATATTTAATGGATCCTATATAGACAATGAACAGTCAATGCTACACGACAACCCGACAGTTTCTTTCGGTTAGGACACAGTGTTAGGGGCCAGATGGGCTGCTCTGACTGGGCTAGGCTGAGGAAGGAGTGTGGCCGGTCTAAAGTTAGAGTGTGGGGTGTAAACTCATTGAGATAAGGGAGGCCCCAGGGCCCCTCAGGGACGACGGAGAGGCAGGAGGTGGAGGCCCCAAGGGGGACAGAACGTAGAATGCAGTGACCATGGTGACGATGGATAAACATTCTGAGTGTTACAATTAACAGTACTACAATGCATCCGGTGTAAGGACCTTTACAATTAGGATTTTCATGTTTTTTAAACTTTTTAAAACTCTCTCTCTCTCTCTCTCTCTCTCTCTCTCTCTCTCTCTCTCTCACACCCACCCACACACACACACACACACACACACACACACACACACACATTTTCATTAAGCACCTGCCTTTACATTACTGGCCAAGTGGCAACTTTGACATGTTTTATAAGCAGTCCTCGATTTATTCCCTGAAGGTGAGGACATTAGTCACACACACACACACACACACACACACACACACACACACACACACACACACACACACACACTGACACATGAACGCATGACCTTGCAAGAGTTGCAAGGAATTGGCATGATTCTTATGAATATTTCCTCTGTGTGTGTGTGTGTGTGTGTGTGTGTGTGTGTGTGTGTGTGTGTATGTGTGTGTGTGTGTGTGTCAGTGTGTGTGTGTGGGTGTGCGTGGGACTTACTGTGTCAAT
>JAODXP020000010.1:7236489-7238989 GCA_027497455.2 Sardinella longiceps | reverse complement strand
GGTGTGTGTTATGGATGCCCCTTTTAAAATGCCATGTGGGTTTGTCATGTCAACTCCAAAGATTCATGAGCTCTCCAAGCATCACTCTGAGTGTGAATGTATCTGTGTGCATGTGTGTGTGTGTGTGTGTGTGTGTGTGTGTGTGTGTGTGTGTGTGTGTGCGCACACTATTTCAGCCTCAGTTATCATCCCAGAAATGTCACTCGCAGAATGAGGGAAGATACAGGTCAGATTTTTTCCTGTTTTCATGCAGCGTGTGTGTGTAAGCGTGTATGTGTGCTGTGTGTACACGTATGTTTGAAAATAATGCTCATACAGTGTGTGTGTGTGTGTGTGTGTGTGTGTGTGTGCATGAACTGAATGTATGTTTGAAAAGTGTATGTTTAAAAATGCTGACTAGTGTCTTCGATGTGTTTTCTGCGTGCATGTGTTTGTGTAGGCCTACGCACCACAGTATACTGTATACTTTGTGTGTGTGTTTGTGTGTTCATACATTTGGCTATTCATGTGTTTGCCCATTTGTGAGTTTGTGTGTGTGCTCATGTGTGTGTGTGTGTGTGTGTGCTCATGTGTGTGTGTGTGTGTGTGTGTGTGTGTTTGAAGATTTTGTCTGGTGGAGGCTTTGCTGTGGGATGCTCGTGGTCAGGCTGAGTTATGGCCGTGTCTGTCAGGGCTGCTGGATTGGCTATGGAACACATGTGCTTCTCATTTGCGCCTCCGTCCTGCACCCCTCCCCTCCCCTCTCCTCCCCTCCCACTCCCTCTCTCTTCTCCCCATCTTTGGCTTCAATGTCTCAATACACCTCCCTTATGCTCTCATTCTCTCGCTCTCTCCTTCTCCCTCTCTCCCTGTGTGTGTGTGTGTGTGTGTGTGTGTGTGTGTGTGTGTGTGTGTGTGTGTTTGTTTCATGGAACAGGAGGTCTGCATGCTCTTTTCGTGGAAACTAAATTAGATATTTTGGCTTATAGCAACTCCATAAAGTGTGTGTGTGTGTGTGTGTGTGTGTGTGTGTGTGTGTGTGTGTGTGTGTGTGGCTTGGTCTAAGGCAGCTCATTCATCAGTGGTGAAAGACAAATTTGCTCTGAGAAATTCAGAAATAATCACTTGTGAATGTGGCTGTCAGGCAAGAAAGATAAACAGTGTTTGCCTCTGCAGGCTTCTATCCCCCTGCTCTGGCAGCTGATGAGCTATGAAGTGTGAATCTGCAGCAACAAGTTTCACTGGATTAGCATCAAACACCCGTCGCAGTTGCAACACACATCTACAAAACTTTAGGAACATTTTCATGCAAAGTCGTCACACAGCCTCAAGCAGCAGTTAAGAAGTTTTTGGTCAGAAAGCTATCAATCTTACTTTTCAAAAAGACTGAAGTGAAAAACCCTTACAATAACTGAACAGTCTAAATGCCTATAAAATCTTTGCTTAGCATGCTAGCTCAATCTCTGCCTACAGTATAGCCTACATGAGTAAAAGGCTCAATGTTGTTTTTTGCCCTCAAAGCACCTTCCAGGCAAGCAGCACAGCCTAAATGGAACCATCTTAATCCTAACCCCTACAACCTATCTTTAAATTGGAGGGGGTAGTGCCTTGAAGATAGCGCACCCTGAAAAGGCACAGTTGAGGACAAAAATGACCAAAGACCAAGTAAGAGAATTGCTAGCATGCTAGCTTGTGACTGTTGGCATATGTGAGGTAATGCTATGGGCGTGGTGGAACCACATACTGTAATCTGACAACTACTAATCCTGAATCTCCCATTCGTAGTTTTTGTGACTTTTGATACTTTTCGAACGGCTAAGTAGGCCTATAGTCAATATCTATTTATTTCTGTTCAATTTTTGCACATGAACTGCCAAAATAGACTAGTTAGTAGGCTAGTTTGATCAACTTTTAACTGGACATTTTGTAGGCTATATGGATGTACAGTATTTTCCACCAAGGGCTCAAGTGGTGACTATGGCAATGGGTTTTTCAGGCCGACTAAGGCCTCGGTAAACAACCTGTGTAATTAGCTTGAATGAATGATCTCAGCTGATGTGTGATCAGCTGAACATGTCTGATTTTTGTATTTATATGTTAGAGTCACTGTTGTATGCCATTTGCTTGACCTAGTGAGACCCAGTGAGTCGCAATGTTGCACATTAAATCTATGAGAGTAAAAATAGTGTGCGGATATTTCATTCTTTCAAGTGGTTTACCTGGACATTTACCATGAATATTAATTGTTAAAGGAATATGGTACCCAAGGTCAATATGCACTAAATCCTCGTTTTGTCTTGTGGTCAGTGAAGTACCGTACTGTAGCTCAACAGGTAATTATTTTAAAGTTAAGTGTAGGAGGAGAATTACAATAGGTAACCAGGTTTAACAGGTGACAAACAAAATAAGCTATAGTCAGTTTATACAGGGCCGTCGTCATCAGTATTGCCAGTATTGCCGTGGCAATACTACTTTTTTGTGACATCTTTGGATTGGCTCATAAACTGTTTATATGTGTTTG
>JAODXP020000010.1:7226489-7233989 GCA_027497455.2 Sardinella longiceps | reverse complement strand
TTTGGCAGCGGTCATTATACAAAAATGACTAACCTGCGAACGCCGAGAAGGCCCATTCAAGTGAATGGAGTTTGCGCAACATTCTACAGGGCTGTATAATAACACCGAATTAAAAGTTTATCTACGTGTCATTTTACCACTACAACACAGGGAGTAGTAGTTGGACATTACAAACAGCAGCATATATGTTTTATGTTATGAGCCAAAGGCAGCAGCATATACGTCCACATTCTTCGGACTAACACACGCCATACAGGTGCAAGTTTATTTGCTATTTAATCTACAAAGAACTGGAAACTAATCTGTGTTAGTCACAAACTGGTAAAAATCATTTGTTCCTACCAGTGCTATTCAAACTACCAATAACCAATAAAAGAAATGAAAAAAAAAAAAAAAGTTAAAGTTGAACAAAAAAAAAAAAATGTTTTTTTACTTGCTCCAATATTAAAAAAAAAAAAATCAGTAAATGCTACAGATTTATTGGGGAAAAAAGTCTACGCCTATGTGTGTGTGCGTGTCTGGCTACGAGCAGCAGGATTGCTGCAGAGACATGAAATAGCACCTGCAGCCCAATACCACAGTGGACACTGATATATCCCTGGCTAAGGGAAAGAGACTAGCGATACTTTGTGCGAGCATCACCCATCTCACCAGCTGTCCTCTTAAGATGATACAGTGGCACAAAATGGCGGTTTGTCACCCACTATCCCCACAGCGGACGAAGCACATCTCCTGACAGCGACAGGGGGGGCCCCCCGTTTGAAAAATTAGATGGACAGCACATTGTCTTAGTCGAGTCGGCCACTCAAGACAAGCTGTACATCATCCAGATTGACTGTGGGTGGGAGATTAGCGCTAGCCGCTAGTTTGTTGCCGAGGGATCAGGCTCTTTCATGTTCTTACCTAAATATAACTGTGGCTGCCCGCGCAGTGACATTGTGCTGCAGGTGGTATTTCATTTACGAGCACCCGTGGGACTCACGGCCATTCAGGTCCCTGGCTCCAGCTTTACAGGATTATCAAACAAATTTGTGCTTTACAATAGCTGTGCTTGTGGTCCTACTGAAGCAATTTGGAATTTGACCTGTTTGCTTCCTTTATCTCTCTTTCTCTGTCTTTTATTTCTTTTCTTTTATCTCTCTATATCTCAATTTCACTTCATGTACACACACACACACAAGCACCCGCAGACACACACACACACACACACACACACACACACACACACACACACACTTCCTGACTGTAATTATATACTATTCCGAAATTATACACTATTCTTACTCTCCTCCTTCAAGTTTGCTGGTATCACTACCACAAAACCGCTCTCCCAACTCAACTCCATAAAACGGTATGAAGCGATTCTGGAACAGACCCAGCACAGATTAGGTGTGAATGTTTGATGGCATCTAAAGCTGCTAACTAGAGCACTAGGTGGATGTGCTGACACAGTCATCGACAAAGTCTTCTCGTGACTGTTTTTAACTAGAGTTCCTTCTTTCATTCTCATCTGTTTAACCCACTCAGGCACGACCACTGTCTGTCTGTCTGTCTGTCTGCCTCTTTGTTTGGCTCCATCCCACTTCTGACACCAGCGTAGCGCTGGGCTGTAAATATCCAGGCTGTCGGCACCTCCTGGGATCGGTGGAAAGGTCAGGCCTAGCTGGAATGGCAAAGATGGCACAGGATTTCTAGCACTCTCACTTTTCCAGACACTGTGGTGGAGCTATTTCAGTCGGGTTTAGTCTGTTTGTTGTTTGTTTGTTGGCAGTGTGTTAGTTGTTTGTACTCTCAAAAGGGCCATTGTTAGGGCACATATTGGTTTATTTCCGTCATGGAACACTAGACACTATCTAATGTCTGTTAATCACTTTTATTTGGTCAAATGACCAGAGATCAATTAATCAGTTGATGTTGGTAGGAAAGCACCGGTTTCATCCATACAGTAAGCAAGATTATAAAGACTATGTATAAAAGTTTATAGTCATATAACACCACTGTATCTATGTTTCTGACTTGCTCAAGTATCACAACATAAATGATCATTACAAAAGCATTTTTTATGAATATGAATATCTGAAAAAATGTAAACATATTAACACAACGACCACTATCTGAACTAGAGAGAGAGAGAGAGAGAGAGAGAGAGAGAGAGAGAGAGAGAGAGAGAGAGAGAGAGAGGAATGTGGTTGTGTGCATCCCCACATGTTCCTGCTCCATCATGTGGCTATTTAGCTAGGCTGGTAGTAGGGGGATGGGCTTGTAATGTCCCTCTGCCCAGATCACTGAGCTCTGTCTGCCCAGAGAACTGATGGATGCCCCCCCCATCAACCCACCCCACCCCATCCGCTCAAAACCCCAGACCCACATGGCTGATGTCTCCCCAGATACTAGCCCTACCTACCACCATCACTCACTCTCTCTCTCTCTCTCTCTCTCTCTCTCTCTCTCACACACACACACACACACCCTTCTCTCCCCTGTGTTGGGATGGGGCTGGGACGAGTGTGGGGTGTGGTGTGGTGTGGGGTTGGGGTTCTGTGAGTAACGAGGCAACACAAGCTGGTGCTCAAAGTCCTGCAGCTTTAGAGTGTCGTAAATCAGCGGGACTATGTGTGATCGATCTATTTATGAGGCTATTTACGTAAAGCCGCGGGGAAAGTCACCGGCAGCCGCCTGGCCGCCCAAGGGCCGAAATATCATCGACCATCACTCTCCGTTTATGGCCCTCCTCTTTGTGTCGCTGCTGCTGCTGCTGATCCTCTGGCATTAGCTGACACAGTCAGACCCCGGCCATGAATATGAATTATGGAAACACATAACGCAGGCCATAGGAAAGCCAGCACTGCCGCTCACAATCACACCGCTATCAAAGGTCAATGTGTGTGTGTGTGAGTGTGGTTTGCAGTGAGCATGCTCTCTCTCTCTCTCTCTCTCTCTCTCTCTCTCTGTGTGTGTGTGTGTGTGTGTGTGTGTGTGTGTGTGTGTGTGTGTGTGTTTGTTTGTTTGTTTAGGCAAACAGTGCTTTCCATTGACAATAGTGTGTGTGGCTGTGGGTATGAGTGTGTTGAGATGTTTTCCTCATGCAGACATTCTGATATTTGCTTGTGTGTGTGTGTGTGTGTGTGTGTGTGTGTGTGTGTGTGTGTGTGTGTGTTTATGTGAACAGTTTGTCCCTCTTTGCCCCCCCCCCCCCCAATGGCACAAGTGGAAGAAATGGAGAGCTGGCTAAACTACATGTAAACTCTCCTGGACCAGGGACTAAGACAGACAGACAGACAGGAGTCGGTGCCACTGCTCCTCTTCGCACTACCAGAGAGAATCCTGGCATCCCTTTCCCAAAAGCCTAGTTGCTAACTGAGTTAGCTGCTATGTTGGCTGCAATGTAATTTCCCATTGCCAACTAAGTTGCTAACTGGTTGCTAACTGGTTAGCAACTATGCTTTTGGGAAACAGATGCCAGATCAGTTCCACTCCATTGTAACTCCACTCCACGTCCTTTCCTCTACCCGCACAGTCAGACACTCAAAAGACTCAAACACATCCAGAACGGAGATTAGACATGGATTTGACTCTATCCACTGGGTGTATAGAGAGTGTACAGTCCCATAAAACTCTCCAGTCTGTGCAAGAACAAATGTAGGCAAGTGGACCTGAACTCCCGCTTGGGTAAACAAGAAGTAGAATGATACTACAAAATTAGTTTTTATTAGTGCTGGCAAAATTAACTGATTAAAGGATCCAACATCCCTTGAATCCATATTCTTACAGGAGGAAATGAGTTCCGATTAAAAGTGATTCATCACGATTAATCGTTGCAAAATTTTGTGATTAATCAGATTATTCTTTCTAATCGTTTGACAGCACTAGTTTTTATATCTAATGAATATCAGATAAATATTTTTCCACTTAGGCTAGTTAGTATTGTTATTTCAAATTCACATAGGCATAATTTAATGCAGTGTTGTCACTTAATTCTGTATTGATCATAACTTTGTAAAATCTTAGATAGCCAATACTTTTTATTTATACGCTAAGAGCCATCACATTCAACTGACAAACATTCTGTACCTTGACTGAAGTAAATTCAGATGCAAAGCCCTTTAAGTCTATTTTTAGAAATATTCAAAAACAGGTTTTTATAATACAGTTTTTGCACTAAAAACAAATTAACCCAATATAATGCAATTAAACTAAAATTATATATAGTATATCATTCAGCTAACTGACTTCAAATTTATATTTCCTTCAACACTGAATGACCAGCAACAGCTGGAACAATCAGCAGTTGACAGGTTGTGTTCGGAATTTCTTGGACTATTTACGACATCCAGTGGTATTGCTGGGCATTCATGAAGACATTGGTACTGTAATTTGATGATCATACAAAGGACTATGAAAGTGTCGGTGTGTGTGTGTGTGTGTGTGTGTGTGTGTGTGTGTGTGTGTGTGTGTTCAATCCACTCCACCACTCTATCGTGGGGCCAGACACTGGGGTTGGCTCCAGCATAGTTGTCCCTGGGCGTGCAGCTTGTTAGTAATGTGGAGTGCTTGGCACGGGCGCTGGTATGATAAGAGACCAAAGGGTGCCAGGCCCAGAGCTAGAGCTAGAGCGGGCACAAAGAGAGTGAGTGAGGGAGAGAGAGAGAGAGAGAGAGAGAGAGAGGGAGGGAGGGAGGAAGAGAGAAAGAGAGAGAGACAGAGCTGAGCATGTGCCAGTGGCCTGAGTGGCATCTTTGCTCCCTAATCCTTCCGCTGTCATCGGGACTCAACGTACTCTCTCGCCTGGAGCCTGGAGTGTGTGTGTGTGTGTGTGTGTGTGTGTGTGTGTGTGTGCGTTGTGTGTGTGTGTGTGACTACAAGCAGTCCAATGAAGTTTGACACACACACATAGACATATCGCCAGGGCTAAATTAACCCTGATTCTGGCTACCAAGGCCAGGCACCGAGGTGAAGATGTTTTCAGCCACCACCCCACCCCCCACATCTAACACATATGAATCCAGAAAGCAGTGGAGAATGCTCCTGGAGGCCCCATGTTACCTCCTCTGCTCCACACACACACACACACACACACACACACACACACACACACACACACACACACACACACACACACACACACACACCTTCCAAATGCGATATCGCTGTGAAATGCCTGGCTTTTGCTATCAGGCAGATGCCAAGGCCGCCTAAGAGGACTTCTCAGGCCAATCCTTGCTACAAGCTCCGGTGTTAACCCAGTGGAGGACCCTTATCTGCTGTGTGTCATGTTCACATTCACTTCCTGTATTCTGACAAACACCACAGCTCTCTCTCTCTCTCTCTCCTCTTCTCATTCACTCTCTCTCTTCTTCTCATTCACTCTCTCTTTCTTTCTCTCTCCCTCTCTGTCTGTCTATCTTTCTTTCTTTCTTTCTCTCTTTCTTTCACTATCCTTCCAGACCAACTCTCTCTCTCTGTCTGTCTCTCTTTCTCTCTCTCAAACTGACCCTCTATCACTAGACTATTCACTCTTTCCCTCTCTCTCTCTCTATCTCCACCCCTCCTCTCTCCATCTCTTCCTCCCCATCTCTGGCCCTCTGGTCTGTTCTTATCAGTCTTATCTGAGGGACTCAAGTGGTGGACATATTTGCTTCTGCTTTTCCCACAGACCCTTGGGAAAGAGGTGAGGGAGACAATCCCCTCTAATACACATGTACACACACACACACACACACACACACACACACACACACACACACACACACACACACACACACACACACACGCACAAGCACCTCAACCCTCACAACTAGTGACAGGAACCATATCCTCACCTTAACCACATTGGAACACAACAGGGGCCTCCTGAAAGCCATAAAGCCCCCCACAGCCCCCCCCCCTCTCTAGAATAGATCAGTGCCAACTATCCCGCCCCCCACCCCCAAACACACACACACACACACACACACACACACACACACACACACACACACACACACACACACACACACACACACACACACACACACACACAGAGCAGGCCTCAGTGACACCCGGGCCTTTCCACTGCTGAAAGAACCCCCTGCTATGCTAACCAGAGACAAAGTGCAGCCACTGCTATCTCTGACAGACACAGCAGCAGGACAGGGGAGGACAGGACAGAACACGACACGTCAGGACAGGGCAGGACAACAGACAGGCTACCCCAGCAGGTCTAGGTCAAGAGATCACTCTGCTGTTGATTTGTTTGGTCTAACACAGGATATATAAATATACAAATGTTTACAAATGACTTTCAAAAATGACTTCCATAACAGTTTCTAACTAACTGTCTTTGCTATGACATTAGCGAACCAAGTGTAAACAAAAATGTTTTGTCAAAGGATTTATTTGTCATACCTAATAGAGGTTTGGCAGTGGCTTATTAATGAAAGTATTTAATTATTAAGCATTACCTAAGTTAATTTACCTTTTTTAATTTGTATAGCATTTTTATCAGGTGATCTGAAGGCTAAGCCATTAAATGTGGAAGCTATAGCACAGTTAAGGGGTAGAGAAGCATACTGTGTTATGGGAGTGTGTTGAGTTTGTGTTTTCATGGAGATCAAAAACATATTATGGTAATTCATGTTGTAATTGCTGTCCATAAACAACCTATCAAAATAAAACAGATATGCAACACGAGAGATAAATCAAATATAATCAAATAGGAGAAGATGTAAAGGGAGAGACAAATACGAGAAAAAGACATGAAAGGAGAAGAGAGAGGGAGAGAGAAAAAGAGAGAGAGAGGAAGGGAGGGGGAGGGAGGGATAGAGAGGCGCAGAGTTGTTGGTTAGCAAGCAGTCTGGAGCTGTGATTTCCAACTCCGATCTGACAGAGTTGATGAAAAGCCTCTATCAGGGAGCGGTGACAGCTCAACATGCACTCCTCTGCTCTGTTTTCTCTCTCTCTCTTTATCTCTATCTCTTTCTCTCTTTCCATCCTCCTCCTCCCCCTCTGTGTTCTCTCTATCACTCCCTCACCCCACTGCCCTCCCCGCCTCTCGCCCTCTCCCTGACACCCCTGACCCTAGCCCTCCATTAGACAGCCTAGCAGGGAGGGAAAAAATGAGCGAGGGAGAGAGACAGAAAAGAAAGAAAGAAGAAAAAAAAACTTTGTCTTCTTTCCCTTCCCTCATTCCAGCCCATCCTTGCTGAGTCTCAGTGTTCTACAGTAAGTTAAGTTCTGACCCGAGAGGCATGGATGGGATCGGACTAATTGGGTTCTATAGAAACCGGGTCGACCCAGACTCCTTAGACCCTACACATCAGTGACCTTCTAAGCGCCATCAGGCCTATATGCCTGCAGGGCTGGAAGACCGCGGACTAATGGCAACCAGCCACTAGCCAATCAGAGAAGAGATGCTGCTGCTGCTTCTGAAAGGCCCTTCTACTCGTTAGATGGACTCAGAGTGTTGCATTGCCCAGGGGAGGATGTTTTACACACATAAAGTAGGTGTAATGTCTCCACTCT
>JAODXP020000010.1:7216489-7218989 GCA_027497455.2 Sardinella longiceps | reverse complement strand
TCTCTCTCTCTCTCTCTCATTGTTGTTATGATAACTGTGGTGACGCATGTAATCTCTTCTGCTTATTAAACTCCTTTTCATTACTTCCATTCATTTCTCCCTTAAGGCTGCATCGCACTAATGAAGTCCAGATGTGTGTGTGTGTGTGTGTGTGTGTGTGTGTGTGTGTGTGTGTGTGTGTGTGTGTGTGTGTGTGTGTGTGTGTGTGTGTGTGTGTGTGTGTGTGTGTGTGTGTGTGTGTGTGTGTGTTTTAGAGAAAGAAAAATTACATTAGCTGGACTAACACTGCCCTCTACAGGTAGAAAAGTATCAGGGCATAAAGTGAATGTATGTCAGATTTTGAAGAGAAATGAATGAGAATGAGAATGAGGGATTGAAATAAGACTAACACTGCAGTGTGTATCTGCATAAAACACTCATTCACATTCTACTTTTATACACACGGTCACACACACACATACGCACACACACACACACGTAAATCTTTAAATTTGCAATGGTATATATAATGGTATAATATATATATAATGGTCAGTGTGTGTGTAGATGAGTTTATGTTTTTAAAAAAATGTGGAAATAAGTGGAAAAATGGGGACAAAGAAAGTATTTTTTATGCTAAACACACCCTCTGTGTGTGTGTGTGTGTGTGTGTGTGTGTGTGTGTGTGTGTGTGTGTGTGTGTGTGTGTGTGTGTGTTTGACTTTGTGTGTGCCCACCAGTAAGCTGAACTCAACTGGAGTGGCTGAAGAGGCTAATGAGGATCATTTGTGTTTATAGTCACTAATCACCGCTGGAATAACCACAACAAATACTAACCCATCCAGCTCTATCTCAAACACACACTCCTCTCTCTCTCTCGCCTTCCCCACCCCCTCTCTCTCTCTCTCTCTCTCTCTCTCTCTCTCTCTCTCTCTCTCTCTCTCTCTCTCTCTCTCTATGGTCATTCTGCATCCATCTATCCCTCTCTCTTCTTGCTCTCTTTTTTCTCCCACTCTCTCTCTCACCACCCCCCCTTCGCTTTCTCTCTTTTCTCCCACTCTCTCTAGCCATCCCCACCACCCTGCCCTCTCTCTCTCTCTCTCTCTCTCTCTCTCTCTCTCTCTCTCTCTCTCTCTCTCTCTCTCGGGTCGTTGTCACATTTGCAGCAGGATTTATGCAGCTTCTGCTGGAGTGGCTGAAAGAGGGACCAAACTAATCTAGTCACACCCTCACACACACTCACCCGCTTACTAATCCACATCTCTCTCACACACACACACACACACACACACACACACACACACACACACACACACAGTTATATTTCACACATTTCCACGTGTGTGTATTATATCTATGTTTCACACACTCACAGACTAGCTATGTAATACAGTCAGACACACACACACACACACACACACACACACACACACACCGTGGGTCATAGCAGGAGAGCAGGTCTTCTTGAGGGGAATCTTGGTCTCTCTCTTTCTCTCTCCATTTCACTTTCTTGCTGAGTCCTTATAAGAGTTGATCTAATGAGTGGAAGATTTTATGGATTAAAAATAACTTTGTATTTAATTTGCATTAATTCACACACACCTGCACACGCACACACACACACACACACACACACACACACACACACACACACACACACACTTTTTTTCATTCCATCTAATAAATGTTCTTATTACTAGGTGTTGTGTATGCTGTGTGTCAGACTGTAGATTTATGGTTTATATGTTCATGGTAAACTGACATATAAATATCCAATAAAACAATGTTATTGTCACTATAATTGTCAAATATATTCTGAAAATATATTCTGTGGGCAGCCATCATGATGTCGAACATATGAAAATATCTTGGATTATATTAAGACTGACCATCTGAAAAACATATTCATATCATTTTTCTCAATATAATTTACAGTACTGTTATCCACTACCAATTTCCATATAAATTATGAATGATTTTAAAATGCCTGAATATATATGTCTATTAAAAGGTAAATTTCTATTAAACTATTTAGATTCTATTATTATTATTATTATTATTATTATTATTATTGTTGTTGTTGTTGTCTGTCATAATAAATGAATAATAATAATAATAATAATAATAATTAATCATCATCATCATCATACAAATATTTATAAACAATTTGAAGTGTGGGTAACAACAACATTACAGAACTTGTAATGTTCTGTAATGAGTCTTCGTATTCCCTGCTTGTACCCCTGACCAGTTCTCTTTCCTTCTAGCAGCAGGTCTAAAGTTTCGCATTAGGGCAATGGCTGCTGAGAAGGAAGCCCATATTCAACTAACACCCCCAATATCCATCTCCTGACACTCAGCAAACGGACGTCGCCTCCCAGCCTGCTGATGGCCAGTATTTAAAGGATTACTCCGCGTAGAAGACACACAGACTCACACAAGACTGGAGAGAAATGACAGGTGTAGCTGATAAGAGGCACAGGGACAAAGTGCAGATACATTTGAGGAGACTTCCTACACT
>JAODXP020000010.1:7201489-7208989 GCA_027497455.2 Sardinella longiceps | reverse complement strand
CACACACACACACACACACACACACACACACACACACACACACACACCCTTCCTTCTGCCAGGTGGTCGCCTCACTGCCCGTTCTTTTTCCCGCCGTGCTGCTTGTTGCCTCCTCCTCCTCCTCCGCCTGCCAGCCAGCCAGCCAGCCAAACCTGCCCCAGTGCGGGGTCCTGCTCCTTCTCCTGGCCCCTCTGCTGGTGCTGCTGGTGCTGGTGGTGGTGGTGGTGGTGGTGGTGCATCAAAGGCAGGCGTGGGGATTTGGAGAGTAACCGGGCTGTAATCCACCCTTCTTATTGGCTCCATTCATATTGTAATGCCTGATCAGAGCGGGCAGGCCAGCCTAATCTCCACCGTGAAGAGACCAGCACAGCTGCATGGATAAACTCAGAGGAGGAGAGCGCCACTTTATTAGAAAGCTAAGGCCTTACTGATTGGATTAGGGGAAGGGGGGCATGTGTGTGTGTGTGTGTGTGTGTGTGTGTGTGTGTGTGTGTGTGTATGTGTGTGTGTGTGTGTGTGTGTGTGTGTGTGTGTGTGTGTGTGTGTGTGTGTGTGTGTGTCTGTGTGTGGTTTAGGAATGGCGTGGCAGGGGGATCCACAAGAGGAAATGTCATCAAGCTATAGTCCATCTTTGTGTGTCGAGGAGGGGAGGGTGTGTGTGTGTGTGTGTTTGCAAGTTTGTTTTCTTGTGTAGGCCTGTGTGTGGTAACCAAAAAGCCAGTCTGACACTGGGGGAAGGGTTAAGGGGTGTGTGGGGGGGTGATGTTATTATCTAAGAAGGTGGTGGTGGGGGGGACTTAGGGGCCTACGATGCAGGGGGTTGTTGAAGGAATGAATGGCGTGAGCAAAATGAGGAGCAAAAGTGAGAATGAGAGCCCAAAAAGAGAGCAAGTAAGCATGTGTGTGTGTGTGTGTGTGTGTGTGTGTGTGTGTGTGTTCGGGGTGTGAGCTCCCCTGGCGGGATGCGTCTGGCATTAAGTTGTCGCTGCGCCCCCCAGTTCCTCAGGCCTCACGACAGAAACAAGAATTAACCAGCGACTTAGAGGTTTTTAGTCAAGCCGGCACGGTGGCCAGGAGAGCCGCGCCGTTTAAGCGTGATTCAGCCAGACTTAGAGAGGATCACTGCTTATCCTCTCCACTGTGTTGTTTTCACTATTTTTTTTCTTCTTCTTCTTCTTCACTCACTCACTCTTCTTTCCCCTTCTTTTTTTGGGATATTTCATTTCCTGTAGCGGGTGGAGAAGAGAGAGAGAAAAAAAAAGAGCAGAGGGCTTCCGAGTGTCCACATCCAGCCACCTGCACTTGGAGCAAACAGCTCTCTCTCTCTCTCTCTCTCTCTCTCTCTCTCTCTCTCTCTCTCTCTCTCTCTCTCTCTCTCTCCCTCCAAATCGCCATGCTTTTATTCACTTTAGAATGATACACTTTTAGAATTCCCAAGCAATTGCCTGGGGGTTAATAAAATGGCCCACTTGTACACGGTTCCAAGAAAATCATTCTCTCGCACTGACTGTGCCACACATTGTAATGTATTATAAAAATAGGATGTTTGAGTTGATGGTTTCTGTGGTGACTGCACAGATAGTTTAGGTGCTGTATGTTTACAGAGGGTTTTTTTAATAGATTTTTAATAGTCATTTTCTTCCATCAACTCTTTGCTCCCTAATGTTAATAATCGGTGACAATCTGGTGGTTATATTTGGCAATGATTCTACATATTACAAATGAAATACCTTATTAAACTGAACTGAATTAATTTTGTTGGGCTGTACTGTCGGACACTATAATCTTTTATTATACTCGTAAATTTCTAAAATATTATATATGCAACAGTTATTTGGAGGTGCGCACATCCAATATTAGGTGCTGGACAAAAAAGAATGAATAAAACAAAGTAAAATGTTTGTTCTAGTTCAGCTATTTTAATGATGAACAAGACAGAGGTAAGGATATGCCTGACAACTTAAAGTCATTAAATTACATACATATGAATATTAACATAACCTTCGATATGTTTAAAGTACTTTTAATTTTTCAAAATGCATTCACTGAACTGGTAATTATTTCATATTCATTAATGTACAGTAATTGCTAAATTATTTTTTTTCTCATAAGTGAATAAACTTCATAAAATAATTTTAGTTTCAACACTAGGAAGGAACAGGGAGTAAGCCACTAAATAGGTCTCTATATTGGGAGTAAAATGATGAATTGTGTTTACCAATAAAAATAAATAAATAAAAAAATATTTGTATTTACTTTTTCAACAAAGCTAAAATATTTTAATACGTACATAAATTGCAGTTAGTTGGGATATTAATTTTTTCGTTTATTTTTATTTTTTTATCTTTACGTTATAGAATAATAGTGATATCTTGCAAAAATTAAAGGAAAGATTTCATACACATACATTTTTAATTGAATTTCCTTCCAACAATTACTTGATTCTAGGTTGTATGCCATGGCGACATCACTTATTTCATCTGTTCCTGCAAAAGCCACAAAGGAACATTTGAGCCTGATGTATATTTGACAGGTCTACATCATCCTGTTGAGTTTCTTTCCCCTTAAATTACAGCTAAGAGCAACCACATTTCCTGACTTCAACAAGATGTCTTCGAGCAGGTCATAAACTTGTGTTTGCGTTTGAGTGTGTGTATGTGTGTACTTGCATGTGTGTGTGTGTGTGTGTGTGTGTGTGTGTGCGTGTGTGTGAAGAATGAGAGAGAGCATTGTCTCTGAAATGCAATAAGCTCTGTGCTTCAATTTCATTGATGCTTGATTGTTTGTACGAGTGAGTGTGTGTGTGTGTGTGTGTGTGTGTGTGTGTGTGTGTGTGTGTGTGTGTGTGTGTGTTTGTGTGTGCAAGAGTGTATATGTGTGTGTGCTCTTGTGTGTGTGTATGTGTGCCCTTGTGTGTCTATGCTCATCCAATTTTATCCACTGTTCTCTCCCCCTTTCCACCCCTCCCACCCCTCTTTTGTACCAACGCTAGGCGGTGAGAGTGAGAGTGAAAGTGATCAGATCGGAGAGAAGAGGAGAGGAGAGGAGAGAGAGAGAGAGAGAGGAAAGAGGAGAGAGAGAGGAGAGAGAAAAGGAGAGAGAGAGGAGAGCGAGAAGGCCAGTGTGCATTAGGGAGGCCTGGGTCCTGTTCTAATCCGGCTCAAGTGTGTTTAGAGTCCCTAACCCGCAGAACCCACTGGAATCCCCCTCGCAAATGCAGCCTGCCCACTCTGCCCACCCCAACCCACCACCACCCCCACCACCAGCCCAGCCGGCCAGTCAGCGGGCCCTCGCTCCCTCCGCAAACCGAGCGAGCGGCACACACTTGACGTCTTATTTAAGGCTTATTGAGTGTGTGCACTTTGTGCCAAGCTATTTCACAGTTATTTGCAAAAGATAAACCTTGGATCTGGAATCAGAGTGTCATAAGCTGACAACAGTAACTGTTACCAGCCAGGCCGGAGGGTTTTATGGAGTGCGCGTACACACACACACACACACACACACACACACATACATACACACACCATGTGAAGGGTACACCCCCCCGCACACACACACATACATACCCTCACTCTTACTAACACTTACAGTACTAATTATGTTTTATGCTTTCATGCAGTGCAATTATGGAGTACAACAATACTAATGTGGCCCCATGCAGTTTATACACCATAAAAGTCATTCTGACTTCACACATCTTTAAATATGGCTAATAAAGTGAGAGTGAAGACATTGTAAATACAAATCATATAACATGGTTGATTGTTGATCTTTTGACTCTATGGCTTAGAATTGAATACTAAGGCCGAGGGGTATCAGTACAACTTCTGACGTAGTATTGCTTTAAAGAAGTCATGAAATGGAAAAATATTTTGACCTTGGCTTTATTGAATTAGGAAAGGTACAGAGCTGTCATGATGGTGAAACATGCCTGTGCCCTCCTTCATGAAGTAAAGTGTAAACTAGGAAACTGACAGTGAAAAGGGGGTGAATAAGACAAAGCCTATTGTATCTATGATGTTAAAGAGGGGGCCATTTAACCCAACCTGACCATTTTAATACCCAGTCTAAATATGAAGCTGTAATTGTTGTGCTTGCAAATTTAAATTGTACTTGAGCTTATTTTTGATTGATCAAATTTTAACATTCTAACATCAGAAAACAAAAGTATATTCAATTCATGCATTCTATTAATCCTATAACTTTGTTAATCAAATATTCCAAAATTTGTTCAGAGAATGTCAAATTTGTGCATGCAGTGACAAAAAAAAAAAAAAAAAAACATTTTAAAAAGCCAACCAAAAAAGCACCAGATTATAGCTTCTCCTTTTTCATTCTGTGGCTTATCTTTCTGTCAATCTTTCCCTCATGCCAATTGTGCCTCAATAATACTATCCAAAGTTTCTACCAATTACAGCCACTGTAATTATTTAGAACTGTGTGTAGATTTACCTAATAGCGCAATACCAGGCAACTCTCTCGGCACAAAGTAAGTAAGTAAGTGAGTAAGTAAGTAAGTAAGTAGACTATGAGATCTCCGAGGAGTTTAAATGTGGCATTACGGTGACAGCCTCTAAGGCTGAAACACAGCCCTGACAAACCTTAGAGTTCAAATATGGCATTAAGGAGAGCTCTTGTGAGGCTGAGGCACAGCATTGACGTTCTTTAGAGTTTAAACCCTGCATTATCTGGCTTGTTTATGCTGATTATGGGATCACGGTGCCTCAAACGTCTCTGCTCTCGTCACTCGTCAGGTGAGTGTTTGCTGGCCATTATGCCCCAGCGGAGGACAGGCAGCGTGGAGCGCAGATGAAACACTAGGCTAAAACAGGATCACCTCTGTCAACAGGGGGACTGCCTGAACTTAACCCCCCAGACGCAGGGCTGCAGAGGCGGGAGCTTTTGAACTGTCCGGTAGGCCTGGTGGTGGGTTTCCCCCAGCCTGCGCTTCTTATATAACAAACGCACACAGGCAGGCAAGCAAGGATGGGAAACTCCCTGTAGGTCTCTATGTGTTTGTGTTGTGGGTGGGCAGCACGTCTTGCTTGCACTTGTGTGTTCATTATCCAATAAGTGTGTGTGTGTGTGTGTGTGTGTGTGTGTGTGTGTGTGTGTGTGTGTTCTGTATGTCTGTGTGTGTGTGTGTGTGTGTGGAGTGTCCACATGTGTGTGCATGTCTGCATGCATTCATCCATGTGTGAGTCTAAGTGTGTGAGGAGGTCATGATTGGTGTTGTGAGTTAACATAGTTCCCTGATCTGCCAAAGAAGCCAAACCCATATAGGCACAGTATGCTTTCTAACCTAATCTGAGTTTCAGGGATCTAGAGAAACTGTTTCATTACCCTGCAATATCAGAAATTAATATATATGGAAGAAATCTGTGCGGCAACAATGTGGATTATACAGAGGGTGATACTTTTTTGGTTTAAAAATTTTGAATCAGACTTTTAAAAATATTATTAAAAATATTATTAAACTTGTTTGCTGTCACGACCTTAGGGTGAAGGTTGCAACCAGGGAAGTGAGAAGTTGATTAAACCAAAAATATATATTCATTAAAAGTTGCTACATGACAAAATGTGTCATAAATGTTACATCCATAGACATGAAGTGAAACTGCAAAGTTTTACCCAGGTTACAGATATCAGAGACATACTGAGATGGAATCAAAATGTATTTCCGGTCTGAAGATCATAAATAACTGTGGCAACATGATTTACGAACATTGCACACTTAAATTCAGACATATGGTGCAGGTATGGTGGAGATTTTTTCATGCTGTTGAGGGTATAGCTGAGTCACAGATTTACAGTGCTTTTACTGAACCTACGCCTTTGTGTCATAAAATTTTATGATAGTTTTTTCCAGAATGAAATTTTTTAAGCACATCTTTACTTTTTACTGCAGACACATATAAATCATGGGCGCTGTAATTCACAGCGCCATGTCAGCATTTCAAAGCATTAATCCAGCCCTGCAATATGCTGATATATTGAGCACTTTGTCGTTTCTCCCAAGAATATTTCGCTCTCCAGCACTTCAAACCAGGGAACTCTGGGGGGATTCCGGTGTACTGTATGTCGGGCCTGTTCCTGCTCTAAAGAGCCTCTCTTTTCTCCTGGCCCTGGGAGTCAGTGATAATTGAAGACTTCTAGTGACATCTGTTTCTAGACCCACAGTTTTTTAGAGAAAGGAAAAGACCCCCTTCTAAACCTCTGACATTTTGGACGAGACCCCAGACTAGTGGAGTTCAAAAACAATAACGGTGCCAAGGTCTATGCACTGTATGATTTGCTGTTGGCTAACATACAAAAAGGGTATTATTATTATTATTATTATTATTATTATTATTATTATGTGTTTTCCCCAGCAAATGCAAGCCTTGAAAGAAAACTAGCTGACAAAAATACACTACTGTGACGCACTTTGTGGACAGCAACATAAGCTGAGGCTTGTTTTAGTGAACCCTTACTCCACCCAGTGGTATTCTTGTGTCACTGCATGAAAAACAACAATTTCAGCAATTAAAAATAGGTTCACTTATAAGATGTGAAACAAAACTTTCTGTATTTACAAACTTAGAAATATCCAACAAATATAGTACAATAGCAACAACTTGGTTTGTCATATTGAACTCTCTGATGCACTCAAAAATAGCATTTATGTTATTGTGTGGTGATTTTTACACATTTGGTGATATCAAATATGAAAGCAACAAATTAAGAAATAATACTGTAATAGTATTCTGATGTTATATTGCATGTTATTTTATCAGATCAGATTTATCTGACAGAAGTTCCTTTGTTGCTTCTGAACAATCATTGGGAATGAAAGACATAACTTATCTACACCACTGATTGATGGACTATATATACATTGATGGTAAATTACTCTTTTTGTTTAACTATAAATTATGTTTGTACATTTTTAAACTGTTCTCTATCAAAGCATTTTTTGTGGGGAAAAAAATCCTCTTGTTTTGTTTTTTTATTATTATTGAATCAGAAAATATTAATATCAACAGCAATCTGGTTCTTCAAGGGAGGATGTGGTATAAAAATGTATAAGGGCTGTAAAATATAAATTATATGAAATATTGAATTACTTTTGAAGGTTGGCAGACCTGCCCTATAAAAAAATTAGAATGCAGAAGAAGGCTGGGTGATATTTCACAAACTGTTCCGTTCCCACACCCCGTTCCCCCACGCAGTCTGTAGGACAGACGGTGCCCACACCTCTCCCTCCTGCCACACCTCACCGCAAATATTTACCCATAATTCCACAGCTTACAGCACGCCCACCGGCTCAGCCCCATTCCTTTCCTCTCCTCTCCTCTCCTCTCCTCTCGTCTCCCTCTCTCCCCCACCCCACTGCTTTGTCATCTGCCGGTTTGATGTCTTCATCAGTGGTTGTCTTAAGCTGGGAGATACACAACTTCATTGAGCAACACTGTCTATGCTCCTACAGCTCAATTAGGGAGATCGGCAAGTCTTGGA
>JAODXP020000010.1:7193989-7196489 GCA_027497455.2 Sardinella longiceps | reverse complement strand
GCCTCTCGTTAGCTTAACCTCAAATATTATCAATTAAACAAAGGACACCATCTCCACACACTGCCTTTGGAACAGCCTAGCATACAGTACAAGATAATCCCTCATTGAAGGAGTGTGTGTATGTGTGTGTGCGTGTTTGGGAAGGTGAGGGCCTCAAACTTGAGAGTATTTCTGTGCATGTTCTTACATAGTATTTATCAAATGGACCTCAACGGGATGGAAATCTCTTATTTCAAAAAGGGTGTCAGCTTTTTTGGTGGAGTAACAATATCACCATGTCAGTTCACACAAAGATGTTGGGTCCGATCTTTGTACCAACAAGAAACAAGATTAAAAAAAAATTCTCTCTCTCACAAACACACAGAGACACTCCCACTCTCTTTCACACACACATGCACAAACACACACACACACACACACACACACACACACACACACACACACACACACACACACACACACACACTCACTCTCACACACACACACACACACACACAGAGAGAGAGAGAGAGAGAGAGAGAGAGAGAGAGAGAGAGAGAGACACTCATAGGCCAAATTCCTCTGGCGTAAAGCCTTGGGCTTGTGCTGGAGCCTGAGGGAAGGATCAGAGAAAGACCATTTCACCGAGGGTATGAAGATGCTCTAATTGCCTCTCTGTGTGTGTGTGTGTGTGTGTGTGTGTGTGTGTGTGTGTGTGTGTGTGTGTGTGTGTGTGTGTGTGTGTGTGTACCACTGAGAGAGTGTGTGCTTGTTTGTGTGCATCTAGTTTGGGCGTGTTCTGGGAGTTGATTGACGGGCATTTGACGAGACATTTGTAATTCCTCTTTTTCCACCCCAACTGAACTTGAGGGAAAAACCAAATGCATAAATAAAATGTCTTACATTTATGCATTGAACATTTTTTATCCAAAGCTACTTAAATTTGTTGTCAATTATTTCAGGGTCAGTGTCCCCAAGAGTTCCCTCGTTTAGTTAGGTGCCTTGCTCAAGGGCACAGTGGTGGCAGCTATGTACATGTACATGTAGAAGCTAATGCATTAATAGTGTGTTAACACAATCTCATTTTATCACGATGAATAGCCTGCAAAACAAACATCATGTGTGTAAAATGTACAAAGTAGTACCACAACCTGTCAAAAGAACTTTTAATATGTTAAGGTAAGGCTACCATGTTATACAATGCTCTGCAGGTTTACACTCACTGTTCTGGATGAAGTGACATATATATGACATAAATAGGGATATATATTTTCACAGCCCTAATATATGTGTGAATATATGTGTATGTATGTATATGCTAATATTAATACAAAAATAAGCCAAAACATAATCACACACACACACACACACACACACACACACACACACACACACACACACACACCAACAGAGCATGAAGGCTTTTGTGTGTGTTAAAGTTTGGCCCTGTAAACATGACACACAAATGAACAGTGGTTCTAATAGTTGTAGGCAGACACTGTGACACTGAGATTATCCTGAAGACAATCAGTTCAAAGAGGATGAGTGACAGGCCGACTGAGTGGGAGAGTGACAGGAACAGAGGTTATGGGACAAGCGGATGACAGCTAAGCTTACGCCGTACAATGACCGTATCATTTCATCTAACTACTCTTGCAACAGGACGGCACTGTAGAAGGGAATAAAGAAACAGACATGTGACAGACGTCGCAAATATGCCAGATATTTATCAAACTTGTCAAACACATTTATGATGATTTATTGTAGTTGTCTCTGTGCTGATATGCAAGACAGACACAAGGTTTGGGTCAGTAACAAAAACGGTCACAGTATAACTTTCTAAGAAGTGCGTTATGGAAGTTATGAAAGGTTGATATTTTAGAAAAATACTTCTGTGCTGCCTCATCGGATGAGTCTATAGGTCAGCACCTCTGCCAACTCATGGGAATACCATGACTCAGGGAACAGAACCCCCCTCCCATACACACACACACACACACACACACACACACACACACACACACACACACACACACACACACACACACACACACACACATCTAAGAGAAAAGCCAGACAGAGGTGTGGCCCTCCTTCAGTCCTGCTGTAATCATACAATTATTGCTCTGCCCACGCTGAGAGACACAAGACACAGCTACTGCTAAACAAACTCACACACACACACACACACACACACACACACACACACACACACACACACACACACACACACACACACACACACACACACACACACACACACAAAGCAACTACACATGCATCCATGCACACAAATAAGCAAGGTTTTGAACTGGTTCATGTAACAAAAACGAAAATCAGAAACTTTGGCCATTTTGCTAGGGAAAAAAAATGAAACCAGAAACTTTTTTAAAAATTATGTTCCAGAACAGAAACTTTTAGTAAAAATAATGGTAACTGGTTAATACCGGTTCTTTTTTTGTTCTTTAAAAGGTTTGTGCCTGAAGGAGGTTCACCAGCTGACATTCACTGAATGCATAGA
>JAODXP020000010.1:7166489-7188989 GCA_027497455.2 Sardinella longiceps | reverse complement strand
GCGGCAGCAGCGGTAGCGGCGGTGAGCAGCGAGCGACTGTGACTGCGCTCGGCGTTTACAGATGAGGGTGCCAAGGCTCACCACCAGCACCTGTCACCACTCGTCTTTTCTTTCTCTTCCCTCTCTTTTGATGTCTCTTTCTCGCTTTGCTCTCCTTTCACCCCACCCCACCCTCCCCTCATCTCTCTCTCTCTGTCTCTCTCATTCTGTCTCTGTCGTTTTCTCTCTCTCATTCTTCACCGAGGAGGAAAAATGTTGGCATTGAATCTGATTGATTGCTCACTTGTGCATTTGGCGGGAGCGCCGCTGCTCGTTGAGTGGGAGAGGCACAGGTTCAGTTTTCCATTTTAGATAAAGATGGAAAAAGCGCAGAAACTGCCAAGGGTATCCGATCTGAATGGAACTTCAATAAAGCAAATTCCTAGACAGCTATTTCAGAGCTTTGCCGCGCGCAGACAGTGACCCTCCCCAACACACACTCACCCAACACACACACACACACACACACACACCCCCCACGCACACACACACTCCACTCCCGTGTTGGCCAACAGGCCGCTCCTCTGTCTCTGGGCCCCTGACAGGCCGCAACTGTTGTTGTAAGCCTCGGCGGGAGCCGTATTAAATCAATATATAATATTACCAAGGTCAGCGCGAGCCCCAACAGTGGGCGGATAGGTTTTCTCTGGGCCCCCTGACGGCACAGACCCCATCTGTCTCGGGGTGACAAAAATTGCCTTTTTTTTTGGTTTTGTTTTTGTAGCCGCAGAGAAGAGCGGTTGGCTCAAGCTCTGTTGTTCAGGACAACGTACAAGCACATGCACTCATCACAAAAAGAGACCAAGACAGTAAGAGAGAGAAAAAGAGAGAGAGAGAGAGAGAGAGAGAGAGAGAGAGAGAGAGAGAGGCAGAGAGAGAGAGGAGAGAGGCAGAGAAAGAGAGAGAGTGGAGAAACAAAGAGAGAAGGAGACAGAGAGAGAGAGAACAGAGAGAAAGGGGAGAGGGAGAGAAAGAGTGAGAGAGAGAGAGGGAGAGAGAGAGAGAGAGAGAGAGAGAGAGAGAGAGAGAGAGAGAGAACGAGAGAGAGAGAGAGAGAGAGATGAGAGAGAGACGCATGCAGGGTGGCGAGTGGAGCGGGAGACCACAGAAACCTTAGAATGGCGTAGTGTTCCAGCGTAAGCGGCGTCCCACGCCCAGCGGGACTGACAGGAATAAATTGAGCGTGTGAAAATGCGTGGGGAGAACAGCAGGGCGTGCACTGGCCTACAGTAAACCTGAGATGCTTTGTTTAAGTCAGAACAGCAGGGGCTGACCCTTCACACACACACACACACACACACACACACACACACACACACACTGACACACTGCCTGAGCACACAATTCTTACGTGGGACAGGACTGCCATCTAGTGGTGACTACATAAAACTGCAGCAGTGGTGTTCACACTCACTCAGGCACACATGATGCGACAGACACATCAGTACTCATCTCAAAGTAGACACATGAAGTCAAGTGTTTCATCAAGTGTTTCAGAAAGTCAGTTTATTTCAATTTAATACTGTTCATTTGCAATTCAATATGAATTTCAATACTGACAGACCATAAAATAAGCTGCAGAACTTATTTCTGTTACACACAAAAGAGAAGATGTTGTGGTCTTCTGGAGTCCATTACAGGGTTATGACGCTACGGATGCTGAGATGCAAGGATAGAGAGAGCGAGAAAGAGAGACAGAAAGAAAGAGAGTGTGTGTGAGAGAAAGAGAGAGAGAAAGAAATAGAGGATTAGAGAGCAACACAGTAAACACACAGACACACACACGCCTACTAAACAAACAAACACACACACATATCATGATGTGTGTAATATGCATTGCAATATGTGTATTTTCAGCATATTTATGTGTGTATGTACATTTTTGCTTGTGAACATTCATCTTATTCCCGTTTCAAATTTGAGAGAGAGGCAGAGAGTTAGAGAGAGCGAGAGATAACTAGTGTGGGCTTCACTGTCAACCATAAGTATTCATAACCATCTCCACACCATTAGTATTTCACCCACAGCCAGATCTGTCATTTTCTGCCGGATTTGCTGAGTGTGATCCATCATACACAAGATGATTAATAATTACTCCTCATTGGCTAGTAACCTAATGACCTAACTAATAATGACTCCTGACTGGCTGGTAACCTGATTACCCGATTAATAATGACTCCTGATTGGCTGGTAACCTGATAGTGGGTTTGAAGCCAGAGACTGCATGCCTCACCTTTGACCTCCGGCGAGCAGCTGGAAAGCGTGGTTGATCTGATCTAGAGAAAGGGTGTGTGTGACAAACTCATCCAGCTTCAGACGGCCAGCCAGGTACTCCTCCACCAGCCTAGGGATGTCACGAACACTCTTCCAGCCTGGACAAGGTGACCAATCAGAAGAGAGGACACTGAGTTGTCTGGCGTGTGTTGTGTGTGTAAAGGCGCTTTTACATGACAATTGTTGAAAAGCTTAGCTTGTGCTTAGTGTGACACTTGATCAAAAATAACAATTCTTCATTTGAATAATATACCATAGACTACAAGCGCCATAGCATTGCAGATATAGTTTGCTAGTTTGAAAGGTCAGCAGCAGTTCAAAGTTCAACAAATTTAAAAACGCTGGCACCGACTACAACGTGATGCCGAAACCGTAACAATGATGTTTAACGTCTCTCCATACAAAAATAGTTGGCCAACCTGCAACAGCCGTCAGAAGTGTTTTGATGGTGATCATGTGTAAGCGCCTTAAGGGGTGTGTTGAGTGTGTTCATTGTGTAATGTGTGTGTTTGTGTGTGTGTGTGTGTGTGTGTTATGTGTGTAACGTGTGCGCATGTGTGTGCGTTGTGTGTATCAAACGTTTCGGGACAAGCCCTTCATCATTCCCAGTTTGAACTTCACTGATGATGGGCTAGTCCCGAAACGTTTGTTACCCAAATTGTTTAATACAATTTTTCATAAGATTGAGCTCTTGTGTGCTGTTTCCGGATTTGTACGGATTTATTTGGAAGTTACGCACCAAGCAAGACAGAACCTTTAAGACAAAGGTGTGGACACCACTCTCCCTTTCTACATTTGTGTTGTGTATGTGTGTGTTCCCACCCTCCTCTCACCCCCAAAGTAGGTGCCCTTGAGGGTGCGGCCCATGAGCAGGTGAAAGGGGCGGAGTTTCATCTCTTCCAGCTCTGTCCAGCCCACAATGACACACACACCCCATGCTGAGCGACATGACTCCAGAGCACTCCTCTAAAACAACACACACACACACACACACACACACACACACAATAAAACCAATGAACCAACAATTGCACATGATAAAAGAGTTTGACTTCAGAACACTTCTGAAAGAGGACATTTCTGAAAGAGGATACTTTCACATTTACATACATCATTTTTTTTCAATCAAATACACATAAACACACACACACACACTGATGCATACCATAACCTCAACGTCTCCGACACACTCCAGAGCGTAGTCCACCCCACCACTGGTCATCTCCACCAGCACGTCCTGCACAGGCCGGTCGTGATCTCTGGGGTTCACACAGTCGGTCACCCCAAACTCCCTCGCCTTAGAGAACTTATCTGGGTTCACGTCTACGCCAATGACCCGGCTTGCTCCGGCGCTCGCACACCCCATCACCCCAGCCAGACCGACAGCCCCCAGCCCAAACACCACACACACTGATCCTGACTCCACCTGAAAACACACACACACACACACACACACACACACACACACACACACACACACACACACACACACACACGGTGTAAAGAAGTGTTAGCACAGGCGAGATAGATACTTTCTGGAACATTCAAACTTTGTCTCCAAGACTCCATCATCACCTTGGCGACATTGACAGCTGCTCCGTATCCCGTGGCAACTCCACATCCCAGCAGGCACACTCGCTCCAGCGGGGCATCGGGATGGATCTTGGTTAAGTTGGTTTCCAAGGCAACAGTGTACTCGGAGAAGGAGCTGACGCCAAGGAACTGGAAGACTTGCTGCCCCCTACAGGTGATCCGACTCGTGCCATCAGCAAGAACCCCCTGCTGAGTCTTACTCCTGAGCACAGGAGAGGGGGAGAGAGGAGGGGAGAAAGGGAAATGGAGGAGTGGAGAGGAGAGGAGAGGAGAGGAGAGAGGAGAGGAGAGGGGAAGATAAAAGAGGAGAGGGGAGGGGAAGATAAAAGAGGAGAGGGGAAAATAGGGGAATGGAGGAGAGGGGAGGGGAGAGAGAGGAGAGGGAAGGGAAGGGAAGAGAAGGAGAGGTGAGGGGAAGACAGGAGAGGGGAGGAGAAGAGAAGAGAAGAGAAGAGAAAATAGGGGAATGGAAGAGGGGAGAGAGAGGAGAGGGAAGGGAAGAGAAGGAGAGGTGAGGGGAAGACAGGAGAGGGGAGGAGGGGAAGATAAAGGGAAGAGAGGGTAATGAAGGAGAGGAGAGGGGAAGAGAGATAAAAAGAGAAGAGAAGGAAGGAAAGGGGAAGTGACGAGAGAAGAGGGGAGATGAAGAGAGGAGAGGAGATGGGAAGGGATGGAAGGTCAAGGGATGGAAAGAGAAGAAAAGGTGGTGAGAGGAGGACAGAACAGAAAGACCACCAGGGGAGAATGGGGTTGCATGTTGGATGGTTCCTCTCCCAGTTTCTTATGTTGAGTGTTTGGTGATTGATTTTTGTTTCCTGTCAATCTTACCAGTTTGCTTTGCACAGATTAGTCTTGTCACTAAGACAACACTCACACTCCCCACACTGAGGTAGGAAGAGAGGGATGACTTTGTCACCTGTGAACACACACACACACACACACACACACACACACACACACACACACACACGTCTAATTTATGCCTTATTGATGTTTTAATTGTTTATTGTATAATACAGTATGTTCATTATATCGAAATAATGAATATTGTTGCCTTTGTTGTATAGCATGTCAATACATCATTTGTCTACTAAATGTAATTCTGATTAGCCAATACCCAAGGGACACAATTCAATTGCAGAGCACCCAGTTCTTTCCATTTTGATAGACCCTCTGCACTTAGTCACCATTGCTAAGCATACACGTGCATAAATAATGGTACAGTATATCACACACACACACACACACACACCCCTACACCTCAGGACTCATCCCCTCATGTCCATCTGAGGCTCACCTGGAGAAAATCTGGTGACGCCATGTCCGACACTCTCCACCACCCCAGCACCTTCATGGCCCAGTACCAAGGGAAAGGGGCGCATCTCCATGCCTTTGCCCGCCCCATGCAAGTATGCCCAGTCTGTGTGACACACACCACTGGCCACTATCTGCCCAGAGCACAAATTAAAATGGGGCAGTTACAAGCTGGGCTGTTCAGAACGTGAGAGGATTCATCATAATACATGGAATATATGGCAGGCTATTTCCATATCTCATTATTAGTTGATGGAAAATGGAATTACCTCTATTGTACCTGAACTGGATAAAATATAGGCTAGAGTTTATTATATTGCAATTAATGGACTGCCCGAGTATCCAAAAGTATCCTTTTGCTCCAACAGAGGACCGGCCTACCTTTACGCGGACTTCGTGCGCTTTGGGTGGTGCAACCTCCACCTGTTCCACGACCAAAGCTTCCCCTGGTTTCCAAGCCACTGCCGCTTTGCACCTGATAACCTGAAGACCGATGAGTCTGTTATTAGAGCGTTGGCTTTCTCTGAACCAGAAAGGAGTTGGGCGTAACAGCAAAATATCGTTACTTTACGCACCTTTCCCTCAGTGTCCATGGTAATTTCGCAGGTCGGACACTTTCCTCAAAAGTGAAATGTGTAATGTGTGAAGCTTTGCAATGCAGGTTGTCAACTTTGAGGTGACAACATTATGAAATGTTGCTACCAAGTTAAGCACAGCCCATGGACTAACTGCAGTAAAGACTGGTCAGTTCACTGGCATGTCACATTAGCACTGACGGATTTGCTTTTGAAGTTCACGATCACAAATTATTTAAAATTAAGTCAAAGAGAGACGCAGCAGATCGAAACTGCCGTCTTCTTCTATCGGTAGCGCACACTCATAAATAAAAGTCACAGCACCCTCTCGTGGATAAGAAGGCAATGGAGAGTTGAGAGGAGAAACTTAGGCAGAATAATAATAAGTAGGCAAAGTAATCTAGTTACTTCATAACCCTGTCAGTACAAATGAAATCTTATTTCTGTTAGGCAAAGTAAAATGTGCAGTATTGTTGGTTCAAGTATGCCAGATATTTGAATTTCACTTAGGCAACAGAACAGAATTACTCATACAAAACGGGGAAAAAACATCAATGATGAAAACAGGTTGAGTTTGACGGTTTTGTTTTTAGTCTGTAACCTTGTGCAATCAAAAGTCAGCTTTATTGTCAAAAGCCTATGCACATAACATGAGTTGAAATTGCAGTGCTTTGCAATGTCAAATACGAAAGGACAGTGTAGAGAAAAAGTTAAGAGTAAAGTAAAGTAGCAAACCATCAAAACACACCGGAGAGAACTTTCAATGTATCGTGGATTCTCTTTTGACAGAAAGGTTGTGGGTAAAAATCTTGATTGGACTAGCCTAGAAATCTAGACAGTACAGTACTCTAGCAGCGGCAAATAGATGGCTTGCCAGGCTATGATTAGGCTACATATGAGCTGTAATTTAATTCTTTCAACATTAGATTTTGATGTTCAGTAGCCTATCACAGTAGCTGTAAGCAGGCAGTGCAAGAGTATTGGACTTGGGCACGCCCACGCACGCACGCACACACACACACACCTGCAGAAGATCTGCCTCTCAGAGTCAAGAATTAAGGTTTCCTTCAGCTAGCTGGTAGGACAGTCTTTTCCCAAACACTTCACTATACTGATGATTCAAAAAAAGAAAAGAAGTAAAGACAGATATTCTGTGACACTCACGTCCCAAAAATATTTGGTGTTCAGGTTCCATCTTGTTTTGGAACAAGACTAGATCATATCAGCTGAAATGATTCATGAATATACTGTACCGACTGATGAAATGAATGCCGACATGTGACTCTCAAACACAATAAAACTAAACATCAGACTCAGAGACATTTAACACAACTTCATAGAACAGCAAATGTCTTAGCCTACATGTAGCTCAATATTAAGCAGGTGGTGTGTGTGTGTGTGTATCCTTTCACCGTGGTCCCATTGTTGCGATAAACATGAATTCATTTAAAATACTGTATCCGTGTTTGTAGATTCAGGAAGTAGCTCCTCCATGCACAGTCCGTTTATGCTCCTCCATATAAGTCCTCCGTGTGAAACGTTTCTCACACACAGAACATTCAAACGGCCGCTCGCCTGTGTGTATGCGCGCGTGAGACTTGAGCTGGCTCTTCTGTGCAAAGCGCCGGTCGCACTGGTCGCATTCGAAAGGCCGTTCGCCTGTATGCGTGCGCATGTGAGCCGTGAGCTGGCTCTTCTGTGCAAAGCGCCAGTCGCACTGGTCGCATTGGAACGGCCGCTCCCCAGTGTGCGTGCGCAAGTGCATGTCCAGCAGCGACCTGTTCCGCATGTATTTACCACACAGGGCGCACTTGAGTGTGTCCTTCGCCGGTACATTCTCCTGACCGTTCTCGTCTTCCGCAACCTCCTCGGGGTGCAGATTCTTAAGGTGTGCCGTGAGGTACTCCGAGCGATTGAAGGACTCACCACAGACGTGACACTTGTATGGCTTGGCTCCAGTGTGAATCAGCATGTGTCGCGCCAGGTGATACTTCTGGATAAAGCTTTTGCCACATTCCATACAGGTGTGTGGTTTCTGACCCCCGTGGCGCAACAGGTGACGCTTCAGGTAGGCCAGGTGTGTGAACTGCTGTCCGCACTCGTTGCACATGTGATCCTTCTTGCCTGTGTGTTCCATCTGGTGAATGCGCAGGTTAGTGCTGTTGACGAAGCGCTTGCCGCATTCGTCGCACGCGAATGGTTTTTCCCCCGTGTGTGTGAGCTTGTGACGCTCCATAGCTGCGCGACACTTCACCAGCATGCCGCACGTCTCGCAGACAGAGGGCCCTGCACCTTTACGGGACTTCTTAGGGGCATCTGGGTTCTTCTCTTTTTGCGTTTTGCCATTTGCCTTGCTTGAGCGTTTTTTCTTGTTTTTCAGTGGTGTCTCAGATTCACTTCCTTGATCACCATCATTCTCGTTATACTCTCTGCTGCGTTCTTTTCTACGCTTCCGTTTCACTGATTTTTCCTCCACACTAGCTGACTCATCATCATCATCATCATCATCCCCGGAGTCATCTTTAACTCCCTTTTTTTGGCGACGCTTAGATTTTGTGGTAGCACTTTCCTCCAATTCACTAGATCGCTTCTTCTTATTTGGCTTTTTGCTACGTCGTTTTGCAGATTTCCGACGTTTTCTTGATCCTGTCTCATCCAATTCACATTCTTCCTCCCAATCAGAATCGTCTTCTTTCTTGTCCTCCTCCTCCTCCTCCTCCTCCTCTCTGTCACTTTCAACTTTATTTTTTTCCTCTCTGGTTTCATTCCTCCTTCCTCGCTTTAGTACCTTTCGTACAATTTTGGTATTTCCTCGACTCTCTCTCCTACCACCCCTTCGCCTTTTTTTCCCCGGTGCCTCATCTCTGTCTGCATCTGATTGGTTGCACTCTTCTCTGTTACTTCCTTCTCCATTATTTTGGTTGTCTGATTGGATGCACTCTTCTCTGTCACTACCTTCTCCATCATCTTGATTGTCTGATTGGTCACTCTTTTTGTTGGACTGTTTGGCACTACGACTGCGAGACCTCACTTCAGTCGCCTTTGGCTGCTTTTTTTTAACCGCCCTACGCTTGGCTCCAGATCTACGGGGCCTTGTCCGTTGAGTGACAGGCTCATCCTCTTTCTCGCTGCTCGAACCCTCATCTTCCTCCTCTGTCTTTCTTTGCTTTCTTCCACGACGGCCTTGGCCTGCACCCCTCGCTCTGCGCACTGCCGTTTTTTTCACCTTCCTGTGAGTAGTTCGGCCAAAGTCCAAGTCTGACTCTTCGCTGACATCGTCACTCCCCAGTGGAGGTATGTCATGTGTCAGAGGAGCTGGGGAGAGAGGGCCAGGAGAGAGTCAGAGGTCACAATCACACAGCAAGAGTGGGGAATAAATGGCATACACAAATCACCTGCCGTTAGTTCACAACACCATAGTTGCTAACTAAGGGTGGTATTCTCCTAGAAAAAGTCCAAAAAAGTGCTTAGCGCCATGCGTTTCAGCCTGCACTTTTTTGGACTTACGTGACCGGGAGAAAACTGACCAAAGGGAGCAACTTTGATGGGTTGAATGCCAATTCCCAACCACTGAAGTGGCTATGTGTTGGGAAACAAACTCAGAAGGACAATATTTATGTCCGTTGTAATCAATTTGTCACACTAATTGTATTAATCCTAAATAATCAGATAAACCAATAATACATCTTTGGCCTCCAAAAGTTAGGCTAGTCACGTGAAACAAAATTGTCATTTGGCAACGGGATTCTGCATACTTAGCCTGGCTGCTATATTCACATCAATGAAAAGGCTATGTTAGGGTCTGTAAACAAGTAATCAACTTGGCATTGCAACGGCATAACCAGAAATGAGAATCAAATTTCATTAAAGTAAATGTTTTTATAATTGAGATTGTAGGAAAATAACCACCCATACAGTGTAGTTTCGCCATAGACACTGGGCTGCATGCTTCATCGCCAGTGCAGAACACATAGCCTTAACACACTGCACCCCCAATTAGTTAATTAACTCCAGGTGCTCTACCTGACTCACTCATATAGCCTTAACTATACTTTACTCTCCAATATACCGAATGTTATGCAAGCAGCAGAATAGGCCTACTCACCACATGACCACTGCCTCATTATGGACTGCAAGTGGTCTAACGTTACCTGACTGAATGTTAACTGAGCCAAAGACTTCAGCCTGAGCTAGGCTATTTTCTGTGTAACGTTACTGCACATAACACACATTTCTTTTTTGGCAAAGATCAGTAAGTGGACGCACCATGCTGGTTAAGCTGTTGTAAATGATTGGTTTTGTTGGTGAAATGGTTATCAATTGATTAACTGCATATGTTTGTCAAACCAGGGTTTTAAAATTGCAAGGTGCACACAGGCAGACCTAAAACATGTTTAGCCTATAACGTTGTTTTGTTATGCCTCGTTTACTGCTGTAACGAAGCATATTACATGCTTACAACATCTTTGGACTCAAATCGCTTGAATGCAGTCGAAATATTAACATAGGCTACTTGAAGGTCCAACATGTGAGCACATAGACTACATTGAGTTTAAAATAAAACCTACTGTAAGCGCGGGAGTACAAGAGTGTTGACTAATGCAGTTCATATAGTCTACTCTGATGCATATTATCGCACATATTATCCAGCTCATCAACTTACAAAATCTTTGCACCAATGTCGTCATGTCCAAGGCATAACTATGTTTAGATACCTGAAATAAATACTGTAAATACCAAAATACTGTTCTAGTCCACTACATCCACTTCCCACTGTGAGTAAATTTCCTTCTTCGCCTACTGTCGGTGTCAAAGAGTTATATTCTCTCCCGCGCCCCCTAACGGCACGAATGCTAAGCCACTTCACAATGGTCCACCTGTTGGTGAAAGATGTTCTATCTACATTGCTTTGAATTATGTATATAAACAGAAATGTACCTTTTATTGTGCATGGGCGTCCATGTTTAATTAATACAATAAAAGGTTTAAAATCTGCTTGGTCTCATTTTGTAGCCTTCATAAACAATCATATATTTCACAGAGTTCCAGAGACAAAAGTGGATCTTGCCCACAAGGCTTAACAAAGAAACACACACACACACACACACACACAAAACAATGATCATTACAACAAATTACAATGTTTTAATAAATAGACTGATCAATTTGCGTCAACATATTCACAGAAATGTGCAATTTCACAAAAAGGTAAATAAAAAAAAGTCTGCACTTACAGTATGATAAAAGCCAAAAGTACATTTAAAAACATTCATAAGTTCATAAGTTATGTAGGTGCCAGCACCAACCTGGAGGTTGGGTTGGCCTTTTGTGACGTGTATCTGGCCAATATTTATTCCTTTAATCTACTGCAGGGGAGTTTTTCCTTACCATTTTGCTCTTGGGTGATCTTTGTTAATGTCTGTAAAGCCGTCAAAAGATGACCACTCATCTGTCAAGGTGCAGAATTGGTAGGCTACATAACTGCACACTTGAATGTGAAGAATGTTCTTCTTTCTTCTATACTGTCTGTAAAGCACACCATGAGACAATTGTAATGTAATTTTCCACTGTATAATCTAATTGAACTGAATCAATTTGCCACCAGTCTGTCTTTTTGTTGAGTAACATGATCTGAGCTTGTCCCTATGAATTTGTGGTGTAGGCCTCTTTCCCCTGTTGTTTTGAGGGATTGGTCTGCACACTGTAAGCTCCAAAAAATGTAGCCTGAACTATTAGACTTGTCTGGCACCTGTAACTACTGTTTCCCTGTCGTGCCATCATAGTTGTTCCCCATGTGCATTCCGTCGATGTCTTCGGCATGGTGAAGCAGGTGTCGCTTCAGGTAGACCATGTGAGTGAACTGCTGGCCACACTCGTTGCACTGTGATCCTTCGTACAAGCGTGTACCGCCTGGTGGATGCGCAGGTTTGTCCCGTTGACGAAGCGTTTGCCGCACTCCTCACACTCAAAGGGTTTCTCACCCATGTGTGTAAGTTGGTGACACGCCATGGTGGCCCTGTTTGCGCACAAGAGGCCACATGCGTCACAAATTAAAGGACCAGTCCTTTCACGACCCCTCCTCCCTTTCTTTGCCAATCCTGCGGCAGAGCCTTTCTCTTTGCCAGCCCTATGTTTCAGTTCAGTTGAACGTCTTTTCCTGGGATGTTTGTCTTCTTCTGAATCACTGTCGTCCATCATGTTTGCGTGGATGTCCGTCACACAAGTCTACTTCCGGTGGCTACACCTTACAGGAGTTTCTATGTCTGATTCATGACTTTCTTCCTTGATCGTTTTTCTGATTGCCAGCCACTTGTCTGTCACATATCTGTTTCTGCTCATCTAGCTCAGACTCCTCTTTAGCTCCGCTCTCCTCTGCCTGACTAGTTTCCTTCTTGTCTTCCTCCTCCCCCTCTTCCTCATCACTGCTCTGCTCTTTCAGTTGGATAGAGTTGTAGCCATGTTTGGCTTTGTTTGACACCTGTATCTTTGAGGCTTCAGAGTAGTTTTCCCTCGGCTGATTACACTGTGGATGTTTGTGTTTTGGTCTCCACATCTTGCCCTGAGTCCTCTCCTCTCTGTCACTCCCCTCCTGTTTCTCTTCTTCCTCTCCTTCACTCTCTCCTTCACCATTATTTTTCTTCATCTCTCTCTTCTGTTGTGGCTCCTCTTTCTCTCTCTTTGCATTTCTCCAATCACATTTCCTTTTCCCTAACTCCTCCCTCCTGCCTGCATCATCATCATCATCATCATCATCAACATCATCATCATTCTCTGACGGGTTGTGCTCTTCATCACTTCCTTGTCCATCATCAACAGCCTCAGCTGTAACCTGGCATTCCAATTGGTCACTCTCTTCACTGGACTGCTTTACCATCTAGTGGTGGGAGTCCACCGGGTTTAAACCTGACTGCCATGGTAACACCAAAACGAGTTGGATTCCAGTGTATGACTGATTCATGCACTTAGTCTTTCCCTCCCTCTCCATCTCCATCACCTGAAATCTTCGTTTTCTCTTCCTCCTCCTCCTCCTCCTCCTCCTCCACCTCCTTGTCCATCTTTGGTCTTCCTTTTTGTCTGAATTCCTCTGTGGCGCTGCTTTCCCAGAATGCCGTGGGGGAGGTCTGAGGGGGTGTCCGCTGTGGGGGATGATGAGACTCTTCCTCTGAGTCATCACTGCTGGACCTGCCTGCCATAATGTAGTACGCCTGATCAATTAGAGGAGCTGCACACAGACAGAGAAAAAAAGTATCAGTTTGAAATACAGAGTAGGCCTATGCTTTTGGCAAAACTACCTCAGTGTTATGCCAATTAATTTATTTGTATTAAACTTGCATATTAGAAGGTAGAATTCATAAGCAGGGTATAAAGTACTTTAGGCCTATGTTATGATTTCCTGTAGCTTTCATATGACCTGTCTAAATGTGTTTAATGTCACATGAATTTTTTCAAAATATGTGTGTGTGTGTGTGTGTGTGTGTGTGTGTGTGTGTGTGTGTGTGAGAGAGAGAGAGAGAGAGAGAGAGAGAGAGAGAGAGAGAGAGAGAGAGAGAGAGAGAGAGAGAATATCAGACTGCCGGCAATGGGGAGATGACAGGGCAAGAAAGTGGAGGAAGACAAAATCATTTCCAGTTTGTCCAGAAGGTGGCATCATCGCCTAATAAACTGAAGTGTAGCCTACTTTATGGTTCTTTATGGTGGAACTATACTGTATATTTGATTTGAGTGGAAAACCTTACACTTTATGGGGAATAATATATGTTTAGGGTAGGCTATTGCAAACAGTGCAAGACATATGCTACCTTCTTAGGGCTTCTATTTCAGTTGTATTAAATGTAAAAAAGAAAAAAAAATACAAATAAAAGTGTTAGGCAAAGTCAGAGGCTATTTTGGCTTGTTTTAAAATGAATACCCTACAATACATTCACTTTGCCTTCTCCAAATCTTCAGTCAACTGAACAGAGAAATTCCAAGAGTAGCCTGCTGTAGCCTGTTGAATGTCTAACTGATTAAATAACCTTTTAGCTACCTCACCTCACCGCTTGGATCCATAATGTCGAAATAGCTTTATTATTCTTCTGTGTGGGTGCTGTAACCTAGGCAATTTTGCCGTAGTTTGCGCACCACGGACAGCAACGCTTAGAAAGTCACAGCTGTATTTTTCATTCTGCACTGGTAGCGCGAACTGTTTAGTATTGTATCTTGGTTGCTCAAGGCAGCGTGGTTGGGTGGATGGGAACCCTTTGCATAGGTAGGCTATAGAGACAGAGTCGACAATATTTAACACACAGGGGGAAATGCATCGTTAACTTACAATATCACCGTAGCAGTGAAAAACAGAAGCACAAGTTGCCGGGTCTGTGTTTCTTGCGGTTTCGTGTAGACCTATCGTTGTCTTCTTCGCATAATTTTCCTCCCAAATCTGCCTTTGCGCATTATCGCCGCCAAGTGGACTAAAAGCAATATCCACTGAACAAAGGGTATTGCTGTAAGTTTTGATTGACAATTATGATTTTTAATCACCGTGATTTAAAGGAATAAACGATGGTAAACACAGATTGGCTATATTTTCCCCCAATTTCAGACACAGAGAAGGTCGGAGGGAGAGCGAGAGGGAGAGAAAAGACTGTAGATGAGGTTGTGAGTTAAAAATTTCACTGTATTTTTTTACACTCGTAATCATATTCATGTGACAAATAAAAACTCCTTGTATCCTTAATAGGCTACCACTAGTATCAGTGAGCACATACTGTGTATGTGTGTGTGTGTGTGTGTGTGTGTGTGTGTGTGTGTGTGTGTTCCAAATGATCTAGTTTACTGTAATAACGATGGCATTGCAAACAATACAGAACATGCCATGATCAAGACATCACCATCATAGATGTGTTTTGTTTGTTTTGATTTATATGTGGACATTTCTTTCAACTCTATGGCTGAAGTAACCTATACACTTTTTGGCAGTAGCGCCTACCATAAGTTCGGTTTTCAGTGCTAAGTAGCCTAATTGTAGGCTCTTTGAGATTCTTCATGTGTACAAACTGCTGCAGTTGTGCGGACTTTGTAGGCCAAACCAAAAGAGTCTTACAAAGTATTGCTCCATCTCTCATCTGAAAATGAAGGTGCCATGTTTAACCATAAACTGTTGATGATGAGTTGCACATAACACTCACATGTTTGATTTGAACTATTTACTAATTCTGACTTACTTCTAACAAATGTCCGGATCTGTAATTCTTTCCCTGTGTTACAGTAAGATCCAAATAAAAGACAAACTTTGTGTGAAACAAGAGTTACACTTGTGATAGGCATAGGGCATTTTCTCTCTAAACTCACTGCACTCCCAAACTATAACCAGATCGTTGAGTTCATGTTGTTATTGAGTGTCTGTACTAACAGGTCTCCACCCTCTAATGTGCTTGAATAATGCATGTGTGGTAATTCTGAAGTTAGAAAGCTGGAAGTTCTCTCTCTCTCTCTCTCTCTCTCTCTCTCTCTCTCTCTCTCTCTCTCTCTCTCGCTCTCTCTCTTTGTGCGTCATCACTGTGACTGTCACTATATAAAAATAAAAAACTGAGAATCAGAGGAATAAAAATAGGCAGAGAAAGGAGGCGGGGAGAGAGAGGACTGAAAACCCTGCATCTGACTCAGAGTGGTTAACGGGAAATGGGAGGGAGGGAGAGAGAAAGGGAGAGAGAGAGAGAGTAGAATGGTAGTACATTTGTGTGTGAGAAAGAGATGGTGTGTGTGTGTGTGTGTGTTTGGAAGAGAGAGAGAGTGAGAGAGAGAACATTATAGTACATTTGTGTGTGAGAAAGAGATGGTGTGTGTGTGTGAGAGAGAGAGAGAGAAAGAGAGAGAGAGGGAGAGAGAGATGTGTGTGTGTGTGTGTGTGTGTGTGTGTGTGTGTGTGTGTGTGTGTGTGATGTGACAGAGTAACGGATAGAGAGGAGTATGGAGAGGTAGTTTAGCATAAAAGTGTATGAGAGTGTAGAAAGTGTCAGTAAAAATATCAGTGATCTCACTGTAGCCATTTCAGCAGTTGCATTCACTGTTGTCAGTCTGTGTGGGAAAGACTTGTCTGATTCCTTCCTTCCTTCCTGGATATCTTCATGGTTCTTAAAAACTTCAGTCACCACTGCCAGTAACTGTCTGAGAACAGATGCCTACTGTCATGATGTGCACTTTGTGGCCTCCCTCACGCCATATTGGAGCATACATCTCAGCATACATGGCTCTCAGACAGTTGAATTGTATCAGGCCATAGTCTTTCTCACAAGATACAGCTTGATTTGTAAACACAATAATTGTAATACTTTCTATGAACCCACTATTCATTAAGCATGTTATAATGCATTCATAAAGTGTAGTGTTCTATTTCTATATTCTCATAACTGAACTTATAAGTATTTTTAATGTTATTATAAGCCTTTATGACTTCAAGCGTCAAAGTGTTTCTATAGAAAAGAGGAGATGTTTGTTAAATGTAGAAAATAGAAATCCAATCAAGGTCTTGAATAAGTAGCTTAGTTACTTGTGCCCATAAGCGCAGGATTTTGTTTTCTCAGCTCCAGGCTTATTTAAGACGTCACCCACCAGGTTCCATACAGGGACGCTATGAGAGGCGCGTGTATCTCACTAATCCACACAGGCGCTTTTGAAAATGCCAGCGAATCATACCTGACATGGTGCAGTGTTGGCACGACTGATGGACACGACTTCCTCAAACTAGCTACTGTCGTTAAATTGGGGAATTTCATGTCATCAGAATATAAAGTTGCTATACGATTCATGACAGAGACGAAAAGGCCCAGTTTTAGTCCATCTGTTTTTATTTTGGCTGGCACTATTGTTTGTAACAGCCACCAATACGGATACCAAATACATTTCCAAAGGCCTGCACTATAGTATGGACACCTACAGTAGGTGACAGGGACAAACTCTCTAACTTTCTACTTACTCATGGACCACATTTGATAAAAAGCAGTCATTCTCCAAGTCTCCATTCAAATTGAAATTTAATCTTTGTGTGCAAGGGATAACTTCAATCAAATATATAACACATATATAAAGTTTAAAGTATACATAAAAAGGTGTTTTTGTTTTTGTTTTGTTTTGTTTTTTGAGGTCAAGACATGAGAGGATGAGATCCGGGTGACAGGTTTAGGATGAAGGGATAGAACGGCAGAGAGAAAGAGAGGAGAGGAGTAATGTCAAGGGTATGTGTCATGACCCCTGTATTGACAGCTGAAGTGTGTGTGTGTGTGTGTGTGTGTGTGTGTGTGTGTGTGTGTGTGTGTGTGTGTGTGTGTCTTGAGTCACTCTCCTTGTATGTGGCTGTCATTCACACAACATACGGTAGTTTCAGTATGCAGACAGCAGGTCTGCAAAGGTTGCAGAGCATGATTTGCCTCAGTGTGTGTGTGTGTGTGTGTGTGTGTGTGTGTATGTGTGTGTCTGAGTGTGTGTGTGTGTGTGTGTGTGTACGTGTGTGTGTGTCTGCATGTGTCTGTGTGTGTGTGTATGTGTGTATACTGTATGTGTGTGTGAGTGAGCATGTCTGGGTGTGTATATGTGTATCAGGAATGCAAGTATACTGTATATAATTAATTGTGATTGTCATGTGCTGACAATCACATGAATCTGACCAGAAGAATGAATCTGGTAGCCTAGAACTCTAGACACACTCTAGCGGTAGCAAATTTAATTTGCTCAGCGAGTGGGTCTAGGCACCAGCCATAGCTCAGACCTCGATTGCGTCTGAGCTGTTTCTGGGCTGTTTACGCTCTTGGTTGTATTCAGACATCATGGTGTTTAGCTTATCACAACGTTATATCTGGACAGGGAGTTTTTGGGCGGACTTAGCGTTGTTTAAATCGCTTGTTAGTTGCTAGTCGCGCTGATTAGTTTCAGCAGTTTTACCCGGGGGTCTATCACTGGTCTCCAGACTATACATTCATGTTATAGTCTGGCGTGTCAGGCTATGTCTGGATGATAAGTGATGAATCTAACCAGACTGAAACGTTGAGATTTTGACCATTCATTCTTGACTTGTTTTGCGAAACCCCTCACATCCATTATGTAAACTTCTTTGAAGCAAAACGGACTCACTATTCACGTAACAGACTCACGTAATAGTGGTGCTACTGCAACTACCAAAAATGGTCAGAAATGCAACCACCCAAAATGTATCAATTGTCAACCATTTTATTTTATCGTAAAACGTTCAGAAAACATGGCTTTACAGTATGTGCAACAAAAAAATTGTCCTTTATATGAAAGCCACAAACTGTGTGTACACGCATCTGTGTGTGGGTGCATATATGTGTGTGTGTGTGTGTGTGTGTGTGTCGAGGTGGTGGGGGGGGGGGGGTATGGTTGTGTCTGCATGTGTGTGTGTGCACAAGTCTGAATATGCACATGCTATTCAACACATATAAGGGTCATTCACAAGACATAAGAAGCCGAGGAGGCATCAGACCATGTTGGATGCCTGACTCACAGACACATACACACACACACACACACACACACACACACACACACACACACACACACACACAGGGGGGGGGTCTGTTGCTCTTTGAGGAATGTGTCAGTGGCCCCAAGTGTTGAGGGGGTGGGATGTGTGGTCATCTGGCTGATCAGCCATGTGTGGTGTGTGTGTGTGTGTGTGTGTGTGTGTGTGTGTGTGTGTGTTCCTCCACGACCTCCTGGAGTGAACTGGTCACCGCACTACTCAAGAGATTTGGTTCTCGTCTCTCTCATGCAGTGAAGTAATATGTTTGCATGTTTTTGATTGTAGTTATGTAAATGAGCTTGTGGTTATGTGGGCAAGTATTGTACATTAGCAGATTGTGTGTATCACATGCAGAAGACTTGTACAGTGTGTCCCGTGTCATATTAACAACATTGAATCAATCACACATCACTCACGAACACACAGATGCACTCACGAACACACAGATACACACACACACACACACACACACACACACACACACACACACACACACACACACACACACACTTGTTCCTCAAACATGCATTAAAGAGCAACAAAACTATATGTCATCCAAATTGATTTAGAGATGGTACCAAAACAAATTGTCTGATAAAAAGGATACCTCAAACAGAGGCAAAAAAGTTGCCTGGAGACCCTTTAACCAATCATTAAGGTATTAGCCATTATTGAGCAGTCCATGTACATTTAAGGTACAGGTACACAATACAGGTACAGGCCTTATTCAGTGAGACAAGCAATTGGTTTCTTGAGTTCATCTTGTTTATGAAAGGTTAAAGGAGTTAAAGTTTGGTGTGATAAGGACCGGGACCCAAAGTATATTGCAACATCATAAAAAGTTGGAACGTTTGCCGGGGAGCCGAATTTTGATACATTCATGTAGGCCGGAGAAAACCATTTGCTAGTTGTAGTTCCGGGGGCACCCAACTAGGGGTAAGTAGTTATCTGTACAGTGAATACGTTTTCAATGTCTAGTTTTAAATGTTGGAACTGTCATTATACTAAACCGCTCACAAAAAAGTAAGGAAACTTCACTTTAGCCCATTATAACTCCCCTTTAATAATACCAATCCCAAAAGTGTTTTATATCATTGTTTTCGTTGATTTGTCACCTTTACAATGAGGTATAGCTTGTAAGCATCGGGCAATCATGGAGTGGTTTTCTCCGGCCTGCACTCAAAATTCTGCTCCCGGCAAATGTTCCAACTTTTTTGATGTTGCTATATACTTTGGGACTTTAGCACACCAAACTTCTCCTTTAATTGATTTTATAGGTGACTAAATAGGAATAGTCATGAGTATGATGGAGCAGTTCAGCAATAGGCAAGCCACCAAAGGACATTTCTTGTTACATTAATGGAGAGGGGGACCTCTCGATCAGCTGATTTGTTTATGGGAAACCTTGGCAGTGGTTTGTTTCAAGAATAGTCCCTGTATGGGCATAAGAAATGACGTTTTTGGCACATATTTGGTCTCCTTTGGTTTTCCTGACAGGCTGTCAGCATGTTATCTATGTGAATAATGTAGCCTACTATCAATTTATCACGTTGATGAGACACATGATGACAAGATAATACCTTGCGTGGGCAATTGATTGGGCTTCAAGTCTGGAGCCTCACTGGAGAACAAATGTTTGGTTTAGTGCCCATGTTGCTTGCCATACGAGTGTGTGTGTGTGTGTGTGTGTGTGTGTGTGTGTGAGGAGTGGGCGGGCACGGACCACAGACGCACACAGACACACGCAGGACATCAAGCGTAGACACTCTATTGCTTCCTTCTCAAGGCAGCTTTGTCCATACCCTCGGGACGCCTTCGCGACGATGACGTAGGAGAGAATCCGTCGCTGCCCACCACCGTGATGCGGCTATAAACAGTCCGCGGGATCTCATGCAGTCACCAGTCTCACCAGTCTCGAGCCCGTGCGCTCCAGATCTAACCGTCAGCAGAGATAGCAGACAGCAGGCAAGTCCTCGCGCTCAGGCTAACTCGCTTTCGGTTTCAGTTCGGAATGGAGTCTCGCTCGAGCATCCGTAGACCCAAGACGCTCAACTTTAAGAGTAAGTTCATTTTTCTCCACATATTGCATATGTAGCGTTTTAAATCAAACATGCATGGTCGTGTATTTTTTATGTTTGAAATTGTGAATTTAAGTTATTCTGATATTGTGATTGATTTGCAAAAGATTGTTTACCTACTACGACCTAGTTCTGGTCAGATTTAATCAGCAGCTGACCCCTGCTGGCAACTGGAAAGTTTAACTGTGAGTTTTAATGAGTTTTACTGATTAATGAGACATTCAAGCTCCGGAACCCAACTTCCTGTTTCTGTGGGAATTTGTCAAGGCAACGATTGAAGATGGCTTAATTTCTCCTAAACAAACTTTCCAGTGATGTTTTTTGTTGTTGTTAATAATAATATGATTTAGCCTACCATCTACGTATCCTTTGTTCTTGAGAAATTGACCGCGAACAATTTGCAGAGGTCGGCTGCGTGAGTGATTGGAGGGGTCATTGCACGAGGATAAAGCATGTGGAAGCAAGACAGTAGAATCGTTAATCAGACACCGAATCTCTTGAGAACATTGCCCGTCAAAGGACGCCCCATATTTCCTCATCATGCTGTGGTTGACCGGGTCAGGGGTTGTCGGAAAAACTTGCGTGGAGTGGATGAATGCGCGTCCCTTTACTTATTTATGTGCCTTGTCTCACGGACCGTTCTGCAATTGTCCGACGTTACCGGAGCCGAAGAGAACGCTCATTAATAATACATATTCTGACGAAACCTGTACGGCTCCAGTTACAAGACACTGACGTTAATTCGACCTTTTGAGCTGTGGGGTTTCACGCGCTCTTAGCTCAATGCGTAAATACCGAAAGAACTGATTGGCACGCGCGCGTCTGCTGCCAGAGTTTAGCGTGCCCTCGTTTAAGGGCAGCAGAGCGCAAGCCTGGTGTGCCAATTAGGTCGCTGGTCTGGCTAAGGAAAAGTTAAACACCAAACATTTGGAAGAGCGGCGTCCAATTATTTGCTTGGATCTCAGTAATCTACGAAAATCTCCATCGTGCGTCATAACCACGTTCCTCCAGAGACTTCAGCACCACGCAGATGAACAGCTCCATGCACGTTCCCATCTTCTCACGCTTTTCCTCTCTAAAACGTGCTCACTCACACCACCGCTCTTTATTTTTTAATTTCTTTAATTTCTTAATAACATGTTTAACCCCAACCTCTCTATTTAAAGACACAAAGGCAATTATTTCTTTCTTTGACTGCTTATCTTTTTCTAATTCTTTTTACAAATAAAATGTCAATAAACCCCCCTCTCTCTCTCTTTCTCTCTCACACAGGCGCTTTGACGCTGTGGCTGGTGTTGTGGCTTGTGGTGTGTCGCTGTGCACCGGGGGAAGCATGTCCAAAGCTGTGTGTGTGCTACCCGTCGCCTATGACGGTGAGCTGCCAATCACAGAACTTCACATCGGTCCCCGTTGGTGTGCCGTACGACTCGCAGCGCGTCTTTCTGCAGAACAACCACATCACAGAGCTGCGCGCTGACACCTTTGGCTTTGAGACACAGGTATGGGAGTATGTGTTTGTCTCCTTGGCTGACTCAGTGTTTGTGTATATAATGTGTGTGTGGTGGGTGAAGGTGTGTTATGTGTTTTGAATGTTAAAGATCTCTTGGTTTATTTCTTGATTTCTCCATTCACCCTCTACCTCTTTCTCTCTTTTTCTCTCTTTCTCTTCCCACTTTTTGCAACTCTTCTCTTTTTCCTCCTCTCTCTCTCTCTCTCTCTCTCTCTCTCTCTCTCTCTCTCTCTCTCTTTTCTTCACTCTCTCCATCCCTCTCCCCTGTTCCTGTACTCAGGTGCTGTGGCTCTACTCGAACAACATCTCATGGATCGAGGCGGGTGCGTTCAGCTCGCTGCGTGTGCTCGAAGAGCTGGACCTGGGCGATAACCCGTGGCTGCAGCATCTGGACGGCGCCGCCTTCCGTGGCCTGGAACGCCTGCAGAGCCTCCACATGCACCGGTGCCGCCTCACCTCCCTTCCCGCCGACCTCTTCCTCAAACTCTACAGCCTGCAGTTCCTCTACCTGCAGGAGAACCTCCTGACACACCTGGCCGACGGCCTTTTCTCCGACCTGGTCAACCTGACGCACCTGTTCCTGCATGGCAACCGCATCCGCGC
>JAODXP020000010.1:7146489-7161489 GCA_027497455.2 Sardinella longiceps | reverse complement strand
GAGAGACGGGCCCAATGGGAATCCAAACTCATGCTAGGAATTCAAGCAGGTCCTGCATGCTGCTTCTTAGCTGGTCATCAATGGCTACGGTCAGAGTGTCAGATGACAACTTGTGCTTAATCTTTAGAATTTTTTTATCCAAACATTACCATAGGCACTGCAAACATTACCATATTTGTCACTGCACTCACTCACTCACATCAATAGCAAGATGCATACCAAATCTGAGGTCAGTTGGACAAACGGTTTGAGAGTTATGCGTGGAACTCACACACAGACAGACATTACTTGCATTAATACATTACTACGAGAGAATGCAAAAGGTATTGCAAGTCAATACAAAAAGTTTTGCGAGGGAACTCAAAAAGCATTCCAAAAAAGGTGCAATCTAATAAACATTTACCACCGTGACCCCAGCCGGGCATGGTCAGTGTTGGGGAGTAACGAGTTACATGTAACGAAATTACGTAATTTAATTACAAAATAAAAGTAACAGTAATCAATTACAGTTACTTTGAAAAAATGTGTAATTGAATTACAATTACTTCAAGATATATGAAGAATTCCAATTTAAGTTACATGATCCCAGTATCATCTTCAGAAATATTGGCTATGTGCACTTCATGTACAGTACATACAACATCCTCTATTTACAACTACAGCAAATGCCACTACAGCTAAAAGATACTATTCTAATACAATCATTTCTAGCATCATGTTGGCAAAACTCAATTGTAACTGGATCTACAGTGGTCTAAGTTGCAGTAGCAAGGAGGCCTGACTGTCAGACAGAAACTAGAATATAGACCTGTAGCCCATTGCTGGATATAAAAATGAACTCTATTGATCAGGTGCACACATACTATATGAGCAATCTCAGACAAACAAACACTTGCTTAGTCAGTGATGTTCACCAAGTAATTTAACTATTTGCTCGCCGTGAAATCTGACACTTCTGTGGGAGTTCTGTGGGAGTGAAAAATATGTGACAGTTAGCCTAACATTGCCAGGATTGAAAAACTCTGCTTGACAATTGAATTTTTTTTCTTCAAAAATGTAGAAATGTAATCAAAAAGTAATCAGATGTAATTAGTTATATTACTTTATTAAAGTAATCAAAATAGTTACACTACAATTACATTTTCGAAGGGGTAACTTGTAACTGTAACACATTACATTTCTAAAGTAACGTACCCAACACCGGGCATGGTATAGTTTCCTCTGTGTGCCAAATCAACAGTCTGTTTCTGTGCATGTCCTTCCTAAGGAGCTGCAGTCTATATGTTTACTGTAACCTGACTCTGAAATAGGACCCCAGACCCTGACAAACCCAATCACCTGGCCCAAAGGAAGGAAGGAAGGAAGGAAGCACAGTATAGCAACATGTTTTGGTTTGTGGTTTCTTCTTTGTGGTTTGGTTTATTTTCCTACTGGAAAGACAAACATGACAATTGAGAGTGTGGCTGTTCAGTGATACATCATTGAGGTGACATGACAAGCTGGACCATGTGATACAGTGAAATAATTTATTATAATAATTAATTTAGATAGATAAATATACTTTAATCATCCGAAAGGGAAATTCCATTCTTTCAGCAGCCTTAAAAAACATACAACAAGCACACATGCAAAAGTGTAATAATGCATGATACATATTACTGCAATACATAATACATGTGTTAACAGCTATTTGTAATTTTGTTTTTGAAAAGTGCTATATAAATAAAGATCATTATTAAGATTATTGTAAAACATCCAACCACATAATCAGAGGTGAGGAAGCGGTCAAGACACACACAAGGAAGGAGTAGTCAATTAGTGCCATACTGCATGCACACCTGTAGAAGTGTGTGTGTGTGTGTGTGTGTGTGTGTGTGTGTGTGTGTGTGTGTGTGTGTGTGTGTGTGTGTGTGTGTGTGAGTGAGTGAGTGGACCACTGCACCAGTGTACGTCACTGTTTTAATATGAGCAGCAGAGACGCAAGTGTGCGTCTACCTGTGGAGTTTATGAATTGCGTTAGCACACCTGGGTGTAACCTGATGCCTTTGAGTTACATAATCATCGCTGGTGCATAACAGCTCATTTAGCATGAGATGGATTGAGTGTCAGCTGCTCAGGGGAGGGAACACTCTTTGTCCTGATCAATTACTCATGAGAGGAACCCTGTATAATACATCCCGCTCTGGCCTGGCCCTGTCGGCCACTGCACATGAATAATACCTAATGGCCATTGTGGAGATTTCAGTGTCAATTTATGTCCCACACATCCACCATAGGCCACCTCCCTGTCAGGGGAGGACAACAGGTGTCTGCACACCTGTATATAGACAGTTCATGAGAATGAAAAGCCCAAATTAATGTGTGTGTGTGTGTGTGTGTGTGTGTGTGTGTGTGTGTGTGTGTGTGTGTGTGTGTGTGTGTTTGTGTGTGTGTGTGTGTTTGTTTGTGTGTACCGGTGCATTAATGAGTGTCGTGTATTGATTGGATATATTCTATTCTGCCTTGTTCCATGATCCAGCAAAAGAGGATGGTGTGTGTGTGTGTGTGTGTGTGTGTGTGTGTGTGTGTGTGTGTGTGTGTGTGTGTGTCCCTGTGCATCCATTTTGCGTCATTGCTGTGGTCTTTGTACCAAGAATACATCCAGCCAGACGGCAGTGGATCAGAGTAGATCACAGCATGCGTAAATGTGTGTGTGTCTGTGTGTGTGTGTGTGTGTGTGTGTGTGTGTGTGTGTGTGTGTGTGTGTGTGTGTGTGTGTGAGTGAGGATGTACAGAGAGGGTGGTGGAATTGACAAGTAAACAAAAGTGGAAGAGCAAGTCAGAGAGAGAGAGAGAGAGAGAGAGAGAGAGAGGGAGAAGGAGAGAGCATGAAAGATCGCCAAGCAGTCTGACACAGATAGAGAGGGAAATTGACTGACATGTAGAGAGAGAGAGAGAGAGAGAGAGAGAGAGAGAGAGAGAGAGAGAGAGAGAGAGCAAGTAAAGGCTTTGTGTCTCTGGCATGTCAGTCAGGAACATTTTCCACCTGCTCTCTTTTTCTTCCTCTGTCGACTTTAGTCTCTCTGACTCTCTCTCTCTCTCTCTCTCTCTCTCTCTCTCTCTCTCTCTCTCTCTCTCTCTCTCTCTCTCTTTGTCACTCCTCTCCTCTCCTCCAACATATTCCTCTAAAGTAGTTATCATAGCCCTCTTCAGACATCAAAATGTTGAAAAGACAACTCTCTCGCTCTCTTTCTCTCTCTCTGTCTCAATTCAATTCCGTAGTGCTTTATTGGCATGACAAGCTTTCAGATAAGCAGTACAAAAGGGAAGCATTACAGTTACAGTACATGCATACACATACATGTGTACATACATGCATACACATACATGTGTACATACATGTATACTTATACACTCATACATACATACATACACACACAGTTGCCCTATTCATGAGAAACATATGCATGATACACAGTCATCTTGTACAGTATAAGATAAATTGTGTGCGTTGAGTGTGTGTGTGTATCTGTTGATGTATATGTGCGCTCTCTCTCTCTCTCTCTCTCTCTCTCTCTCTCTCTCTCTCTCTCTCTCTCTCTCTATAGGGACAAGCTGAAAATAACACAGTGTTCTCTCTAAAGCAGTGGTTCTCAAAGTGTAGTCCGGCCGGGGACCACTGGTGGTCTGTGAGCAAGCTCAAGTGGTCTGCAAGAGGATTTCCAAAAAATATATGTGAATTTAGTCTCTGTTTCCTACTAACATTATTTGAAGGCAAAAGATGAATTGTTCACTGAATATGAGGCAGTCCTGTAATTTGTTAAAAACTTCAGGCTATCTCAATTTGAAGTGCACAGAAAAGCCTATTTAAAAATTAGGGCTGGGCAACGATTAAAATTTTTAATCGCGATTAATCGCACATTTTCCCCGATTAATCGCGATTAATCGCATTGTCTTACGCAATAGCCATCTATGAATTCAAAAGTAGTGTAGGCTAAAAATTTATTTTAAAGGAATATTCCACCTTGAGTTAAAAGCATTTTGGTCTCAGTGCATGTGTTTTCCTGGCCTGGCAACCCAATTTACCTTTAGTTTAGGCACTGGAAAGTAAGTTGCTAACTGGCAATCCAGTGCCTAGGCCTATGCTAAGCTACAGCTAAAATAAAGCTTAAATTGGGATTGCCTGACAGGAAAAATGAGAACAAAATGTTTTTATCCACACATGTAACTCTAGGTAAGAGGATGAGTAGCCTAACTCAATTTTAATTAAGATGTGTAATATTCCTTTAAATTTGTTCTTGCCTAACTTTTCAGAATTTTCTCTAGCAAAGGCCTAAGGCCCGAATCACACACAAACTGCGCGTTCGCGGTGCGGGAGCGGGGCGGTCCGTAAGCGGTCCGTGAGCGGTGCCTGTGGGCTTGGGCATTCACACAAGAAATTGTCTCTGCGGTGTTCTGCACGAAGCGGCTGCCCGAGCTCTGCATTCAAAATCTATGGACACCGCACAAGTCCCGCTTACCGCGCTGAAAACGCTTGGAAAAATAGAACTTAAAAGCAGCGCGGGAGCTGCGCGGTTCACCGCTCAGAAACCGGACAGGAGCCGCGCAGAACACGCGTGCAGTCTGAATGACCTAACCTGTTAACGTGTATTCTAAATGAAATCGCCCCAAAATCGCGCCCGCACCGCTTACGCGCCGCTCACGCGCAGGTTTGTGTGTGAATCGGCCGTAACAGTTAAATAAAATATTTAGTGTAAATCTCAACTAAAACAAGGTAATCAGCCTACAAAATTATAGTTTAAGCAATTGCCACTTAGGGGCTTTGATGTTATCCTGTTTATAGCCTATGTGTCATGCTTGGTGGTATGAGAAGAGTAGCCTAAGCTACTGTTTATAAGCAAGCACACTCCAGCAGTTTCTCTGAGGAAATGCAATCTAGTTCTATTTAACCTAGACGACCAAATCAGCCATGGAAAGCTGTCACAAACGGGTCAAACGGAGATCTGACCGACTTGAAACTGTCACATCACTGTGCTACAACTCCATGTGACGTGAGTTTCCAAAATCTCAACTTTGCCCGGAGTTGAGTGACTGAAAGGACGCAGTGACTGGTGCGACGGCAATACATGCGTCTGAATCTATGCATCTGACGGTACCTGTCCACTAACCACGTCAACGTTTCTAGCAAAACGCGAGTCCCCTGCGTTGTTTACAGGAGGCGTGTCATTTCAAATTTCAGTTGGCTGCTCTTTCCTGCTCCTGTTTGGTTGATTCCAACGGCTCAAACCCGACGCTGTACTGGCATTGGCTAATAAGGCTGCGTTTGACGCCTTAATTTGCATAATGTTCAGCCGAGCCCAACTTTTGACGTGACGGATGAACGCGCTGCCTTCCCACAATGCTTTGCGGGACGATTTGACGTGCTCCATTGAAAATGAACTGAAATCGCGACGCCGGTTATACTTGACGTGACCAGTGGATCTCCACGGTTAGATTCTGTGTACTGAGTCTGACGTCTTTCATAACACTACAGTCCATCTAAATAGGCTATCAACTTTGAAACGGACTTCCATAAGGTTCTCCTCTTCCATTAAATAATGTTATTTAGGTCAAACGGTGATCTGAAACCCGATTTTGCTTAGCCCGAATGAGATGCGCAGCGGCAAATAGCCTATGCGTCTTGGATTCTGTTAGGTTAAAAGGGATGAGTCGTTTTCCACAACACTGCAGCCCATATAACTAGGCCATCCATTTTGAAATGGTGCCTTCTGCTCCCACCGTCTTCCCAAGACTCATACCACCACTCAATGAACTCACTGAATGAACTGTAGGTAACGGTAGCCTTTCTTTTCCGGTTATTGCAAGCGCGGCAGCAGCGCTACAAGGAAGATAATTGAAACTGCGTTAACATGCGATAAAATAATTAATCGCGTTAATTTATTGCTGCGTTAATGCAATAATAACGCGTTAACTTGCCCAGCCCTATTAAAAATGCTTTAAAGGATAAAGGGTAGCACCATTTGAATTGGAGAGGGGGCACGAGGGCAGGTGGTCCCTGAAAATTTTGGGGGGGGCAAAGTGGTCCCCGGTCTGAAAAAGTTTGAGAAACACTGCTCTAAAGGCAGTAGCAAGAAGTAAAACCTTGAACACAAAGTGTGTGTGTGTGTGTGTGTGTGTGTGTTGCCCCCATATAATTCTATGTAATCCTGCAGTTGGATGCTATAAGTGGTCCTCCAGCCCTCCATCCACTCCCCTCTCTTCCCCCTCTCACAGTTCTCCTTCCTCTCTCCTCTCCCCTCTCTCTCCTGCCTTCTCCACCTCTTTGCACCTATCCCCCAACCGTCTCTCGCACCTCTCCCCCCACCTACTGTCTCCTTCTGCCCATTCCCCCACTCGTCTCACTCCTCTCCTGTCCTCTCCTCTCATCCTGCCATCTGCTCTTCTCCCTGCATCCTACTGTCCCTCCTCCTACTATTTTCTTCTGTCTTTGACCTTTCCACCTATCCATTATTTCCTTCCTGTCTTTTTACATTCTCTGTCAGATTGCCTGCCTTTGTTTTCTCACGTTATCAGTCTTCATCATTTGTCTCCCTTTTCAGTCTACATTTTCTTTCTCTCTCTTTCTTTCTCCTTTTTAAAATAAATTTCTCAATTTTCTGTTGTCATTTCTTCTTTTTGACTTTCTTTTTCTTTCTTTCTCATAGTATGTGTGGGCTGAGTGTAAAGTAGCCTATTTCACTCTTTCTCTGCAGCTTTTCTCTCTCTCCCTCCATCACAGTGTTGTTGCCTGTTCATGTTGTTGGCTTGTTCCTTCAGCCACATGATTATCACTAATCCCATTGCCCCCATTTTCCACGCATCTCCTCTCCTCGATCCAGACTCCCTTTAGGACACACACACACACACACACACACACACACACACACGACTCTTCTCCTCGATCCAGACTCCCTTTAGGATACACACACACACACACACACACACACACACACACACACACACACACACACACACACACACACACATCTCCTCTCCTCGACCCAGACTCTCTTTAGGACACACACGCACGCAGAGGAAGTTACACATGGAAGTTTACTTGAACACTAAAGCATACAGTACTTTCATGAACTAAATCATTGAGCTAGAATATGACACCCAATAAAATAAAATTAGACTAAACTAGAGGTGCAGAGAATGCAGATCTCCACCAAGGCAATATGGTCACTGACACCTCCTAGAGTTCTGCCGTTTACAGATGGACATGATAATTGTCAGTATAAGCTCTTAAAAAAAAAACTCCTGTGTTAGATCCTGATCAGTTTCATCACCAAAATGTAGCGGGCCATAAAGTTGGTAACAAACAGACAAACAAAACGGACAAATGGACATATGGACAAAACAAATTCTGACAAAAACATAACCTCCTTGGCGGAGGTAATAATAATGTACTGTATGTCAACAATTTTTTCTCACCCCATAATTTTTGTATAGTCTGGTCATTTTTGAAAAAGTTTATTAGATTGCCCAGAATTTTGTAGAAGTGATCCAGAATAGTTTTGTGAGTTCAGATGGCCTGTCTGAACCAAGTCAGATGCCCTGTGACAGTCTGAATAAAAGAGCAATAATTTTGAGAGAGGATATAATTAAAACAGATCAAGGGCTAACTGAAGTCTGTCTGTTGGATGAAAATATCTAACCTGACTCCGTCAGATGGACTTGCTCCCGCAATTCCATCTGGGAACCATCGGTTGAAGTAGGTTTGGTACGTTAGTTTCGTTTTCGTTAGTTTAGTTTTGGCTGATTGGATAAGGCATCTGTCCATCACCACCTATGCTGGTGATAGACGGGCCAAATCAACCAATCAGACCAACAAAGCATATGACGTACTGACATACGTACATGTTCTTTAGACCCGCTTCTCGTTGCGCCACACCTCAACCTGCCTCAAAGCCAACGCTGATTAGTTCGTTTGTTTGGCTACCTGCTCCAAATTCTCGTCAATGGAGAGTAGCCAGACTGAGCTGCGAGTGAAGACCTGAAGCTCACAAGATCAGTTTGGTCTCACGATGCTAGAAAATGTCATCCATGTGAATAGATAAAAACTTTAATCTGAAAGCTAGGCCTAATTGTTAAACATAGACTTAAAATTCAAACAAATTGTGTCATATCCCGCATGCATGAAAAATCACTTTTATTAACTTAATGTTAAGATAATTTATTTTCATATTTTCTAATTTATTTCCACATTTTGATAATCTTTATTGATCCTGTCAGTTCTAAAACACCCCCTCTTCATGTGGCTGCCATGTCTCTCAACAAGACTGTTAAAACCTGACAGGTTTCTCACCTTCCCCCCTCCACCTGTCTGTGGCTGTGGACATAACATAATTAAGTGTGTCTCTATCACAACCACCTGTGATCTCCTGACAAGAAGAAGAAGAAGAAGAAGAAGAAGAAGAAGAAGAAGAAGAAGAAGAAGAAGATGATGATGATGATGATGATGATGATGATGATGATCATGATGATGATGATCTGAAATGGGTTAAATCACATAGGCCCTCCCTCACTAAGGAACTCTACTCCACCTCATGTAACCAGACATACTGTATATGAACATAGATATAAGTCGTATAAAAGTTAATTTGTTTGCACCTTCTCTTTCAAAACTTTCAAAACCTTAACTGAATTGGTACACATAAATAAATCTGTAACTGCTAAATAAATGTTTAATAGCTAGTGACAAACCAAAGCCATAGGTCTACTGGATTCCAGGTGGTAAACGAAACTGTTAATCTTTTAATGAGTAAATGACCCTGTTAATGGAGAGACCCACCTGCTCTGTTACAGGTTACCTAACAAGAATTAGGGGGAAAAGCACCCTACTGTAAATACCTAAAGACCATCCATTAACTTCTAAATGCTAACCATTTAGCATGCCTGTGAGGAGAGCAGAGTTGTACATGTATAATGTACTGGAGTAGAGGAGTGGAGTAGAAAAGTAACATATCAAAAAAGTGACTTAAGTTGAAGTTGAAGTGTCCTTTAAAGATCATACTTAAGTGGAAGTACTAAAGTATTCAAAATGTTTTGTACTTAAGTATTGCAAGTAGAAGTATTTTAAAAATTACTACTTAAGTACTGAAATTAGAAGTACCGGTAGGTACATTAAAGAAAGCTGTCGAAAGTTCAACATTTAGAGTTTATGGCACAATCTGTTTGGGTGAAGGGAAGCTGAGTAGGCACTTCATTTCATACGAATTGTGTTTTTGGCAAACGAAGGAAAACAAGTAGGGTCAGGGGTCGTCACTTTCATCACCCTCGCCTGGGTGAAACTTAGTGTTTCAATTCGGAATCATCTTCCATCTTGAAATGGAGAAGTAGACTGACTCACGCATGCATGCAGCATTGCAAAAGGCTGAAGGGAAGCATGAGGTCTCTTTACATACTGCTTGAATCTCCCAATAATGATAATAATAAGAATGAAAATCTAGTGACAGAGCTATCTACTGGTCTGGCATTGATACCATTGGATGTGGTACAATTTGTAACATTTTTATAAAAGTAACGAGTAACGATTCACATGAAAAATGTGTTGGACTAAACATATTAAATTTATCAAAATGTAGTGAAGTAAACGTGGAAGTAGGAGGAACAAAAGGGAAGCTGAGTAGGCACTTCATTTCATACAAATTGTCTTTTTGGCGAACAAAGGAAAACAAGTACGGTCAGGGGTGTGGGGTGGTCACATTCATCAGTGAAGTGGAAGTAGGAGAAAAAAACAATACTCCAGTAAAGTTCAGATAAGGCATTTTAGTACTTTAGTAGGCTACTTAAGGAGTTCTACTTCGTTACTATACATCTCTGGAGGAAAGAAGCTGTATTTGAAGTACTGCTCTGCTCCAGTACAAGATGCAAGATGCATTCAGTGACTCCCAGAATATCATTTGGAAACCTCACTCTAGTCTTTTATTTTGTTTTTCTTTCTTTTATGTCCATTAAATGACTGACTTTGAGCCTTCTGTGTAAAATAAGCCTTCTATAAACAGGCTTTCAGAACCCACTTCCCATGATTAACCATTACGCAGTCACTCTGGTCAATCGACATCCTCACTCCCATCGTCATCACTGTTGTCGACAAATCATCATCATCATTAATGAAGAAGATTGTAATATGAGTCAAGCCCATGCCTTTTGAAGATCAATGCTAGGTTGGGTTACAGTGATGAAACATTTAGTTGCTTGGCATTTTGGCCAATAATAGCCCAAATGTCAGTGCGTAAATAGAAATACACCCTAACTTAGCTGTGTCAAAAAATACAGGTACTTGCATATCTTTGAGAAAACATTAAGTGTTTTCTCTTACAATAATGCAATGGTTTCTAGTTGATATGATAAGTATCATTAGATCTTGATTACATTATGGCTGTATACGTTTTGAAACGTTATCCCTATGGGTGACGTATAAAATGTTTTGTAACCTTTTGTCATCTTGAAAACGAGGCAGGTTTCATCATGTACACAAAAAGAGACAAACAACAAATGTCATCCCAATGTTTTTTATTGGTCACATTGCAGGATCACAACAATGCCATCCTATTGTGTGAGAATGCCCCCAATTAACAGGCACTAACGAGGCAATTATGAGATCAGAGTCCAGCTCATGGATGAATACATGTGTCCATGTGTGTGTGTGTATTTGACTGTTATTAGTAAAACAATGAAATGGCATGACCATCGACTCTTAATTAACAGACCAGCTGTTAGTGTGTGTGTGTGTATGTGTATGTGTGTATGTGTGTGTGTCTACTGACTGTAGTGTGTGTATTTAGTGCAGAGTTTTTAAGGGGGCATGTATTCTTTCCTGATGAGATAATAAACCTTTATGTTTTGAACTCCCTGCATTGGCAGTAGCTGAATCTGAATGAGGTATGGATCACATCTGGTCCAGATGTATCTGTGTACACATCTGTGTATGTGATCTGAATCTGAATCTGATCTGCATAGTCTGCAGATCTGATGGAATTTGCTGCCAATTTACAGTCGCATTCTAGCTCAAAGCAGTGGTCTAAATCATTGGAACAACAATACAAACAAATCTTAACAGCTCAAATCGAGGTTCCACACAACCCCACTAATTTCTAAAAAACAAAACAAAAAGCAACTTAATTATTAAAGTAATTATCTTAGACACAATGGCACGCAGAAACATGAAAACCACCAGCGAGTACTACTGTACCACTCAGTATAGTATACTTAGCCTTCATAGGAAAGGCACAAGGTCCCAAGCTCTTTGGTAGGATCAGAACATCTCTCTCTCTCTCTCTCTCTCTCTCTCTCTCTCTCTCTCTCTCTCTCGCACACATACTCACACACACACACACACACACACACACACACACACACACACACACACATAAAGACACACAAACAGAAGACATACAGTATTCTTAGCTGACATAAACTGGATTCTTCACTGTATATTATTTGAATAACATTATAAGCTATTGAAGCACATCACACACATCACATTTTCACTCTCTCTTGCTTTCTTCACACACACACACACACACACACACGCTTGCAGACGCACACAGACACACATCGATGCTCCCACTATTTTTAACACTGTACACCTGCTACCAGGACACATTAGTGTGATTGCACTGGACTTCACATTTTTCCCAAACCGAAAGAAACCGTCTCCCTTAACACCCTCTCTCACCCCAGCGTTACACCTGTAGTTCGGTCGTCACGGCGCCGGGTTGGCCCCCGGTGGGCTCAGTGCGGACGGACAGGAGAGGGTGGAACAGGAAGTGGAAGGCGAAGGCCACGGCGTTGCGCATACGGGCACGCCAGTCGTGTTCCAGCTTGAGCTGGCGCCCGGCGGGCACCGTTGGGTGGGCCACGCCGTCACAGTTGAGGCAGCGCAGCGCCTTGAGCTCAAAAACGGGCCACTTGCTGCCCAGTCGACCCTCGAGAACCGTGCTGAACTCCAGCAAGCTGCCTGAGCGCAGCGCCAGCAGAACAGCACGGAACTCGTCGCTGGCCCGGAGAACGATGTCCTTGGTGGCATCGTCCTCGTTGCCACCACTGTTTCCATCACGTGGCATTCCGACGGTGACTTCCATCTTGAGTCGGTCGTAGCGCTTGAGGTGGCAGGGATGCTTGGCGAGAGGCTTGATGCGGCACATCGGATCAGGAGGCGGCGAGTCGGCCGGGATGGGTCGTGGAGGAAGCGGGTCCTCGCATGGGGGGTACTCGTCGCCATAGAAACAGCGGAGCCAGTCTGCCACGGGCCCCGGCAGCATGTTGACCAGTGCTTGAGCGCCATTCTCCAGGTCGGTCACTCGCACGTAGCGGAAGCGGCCTGTCCAGGTGACACGGTGGCCCTCCAGGTGGCTACAGAGGACCTGCACCTGGGCCATGCTGCTCTCACGCCATGCCCTGCGAACACACACAGACACACACACACACACACACACACAGGGTAAACACACCTTTCATCACTTACAAAGCTTAAAGTTACTGCACACTACACATTTCCAGAGAAATCACTGAAAAAAGCAAAATGTGATTCTTTTCTTGAACTGAATTCAAACTGGAGATCATGAATTTATGAGTCTATTAACTGTATGGTACTGTAATTCACATTGAATTGAACATTTAAAAAGGCCTTGGGGCAATGAGCTTTGTCTTTTTTGTTGATTATTCCTAGACTGACTTTTGTTTCTTTCTTTGTCAATACACTGACTGCACTGCACTACACTTCTTATTCTTTACTCTTATTATTCTAAATAAATTACTATTACTATTATTTGGATATCAGTGTGTGTGGTCTCCCTCTATATACAGTAGCCCTGTTTGAGCCACCAGTGTACAATAAAATATTGGCCTAAAAATATGGGGATATGACTTTTGGTCCATATGTATCTGCCCTAACTAGTAGTGGCTAACTTAGGTCCATATGGGCCAGTCCAAACTAGCCGTGGTTAAGGTCCATATGGCCCGGCCCTAACTAATGTAACAGTGTCTAACCTGGGTCCGCAGATCTCGCCGTACTCTTGCCAGCTGAGTGTGGAGTTGTAGACCTTCATGCCCTCGCTGCGGAACACGTAGAGCCAGCAGAAGAGGAGCAGCGCGCTGATCCACACCAGGATGAGCTTGACCAGACTGCTACGCCGCAGCGAGAGCAGCACGGCCCGCGGAGACACGCTGAAGCGCGTCCACCAGCGCAGCAGCACGGGGCAGGCGCACAGGCACACCGTCACCGCCATCTTGCCCACGTCCAGCGCCAGGAACCACTGCATCAGCTGCACAGCGGCGCCTGCTACAAGCCCCAGCACCAGCACGGGCAAGGCGAAAAGGAAGAGCAGGTAGCCCACACAGGTGCGCATCAGGCCGATGGGGGAGGAATGTTCCAGAAGGGTTCCGGCAAGCTCCGCCCACACAAAGCAGAGCAGATAGGGCAGCAGGATGCAGTAGAAGCCGCGGAAGTTGCGCTGGGAGACCATGCGCCCGCACACGCTCAGTAGGTACCCATAAAACAGGCAGGGCACGCCCAAGTTCAGTGTCGCCCTATCACCGAGTGGCAAACTCAACCAGGCCCCGCCCACTAGCCAACCAAGCCAACCACCAAGCTGCTTGTTGACCAGTGCGCATGCGGCAACGCCCACCTGAGCCAGTAGCGCTTGGCGAGCTAAAGGCTGAGCAACGGGCTGCAAGCTCAGGTAGCTGCTGACGGTAAAGAAGATGGCTACCGCCGCCAACTCTGAACAGGGCACCCAGGCCCCGTCAGCCAATGGGAAAGCTAGCACCAAGAAGAGGGCGGAGAACAGGAAGTAGAGGTGCGGCTCCAGGTGGCTCCAGCTGAAGTTGGCGTCAGCCTGCTCAACATCCAGCCCCGGCTCGAAGCGAGCGAGCAGCGCCGTCAACGCTCGGAAGTTGTCCCAACCGCGACTATCCTGGAAGACGCGCAGCGTGCAGATGGCCATGGAGGCGAAGGCCAGGTAGAAAACCACCAGCGGCACGGCAACCACAAAGAAGTCCAGCGTCAGGTTGGAGATGATGAAGAAGAAGACCAGCGCGTTGACGTGGTGCGTGGGGATGAGGGCGCTGAGCCACTGCATGCCGGCGCGTGACGCCCAATCTATCAGCACCTCTTTGATCTCGAGCACTGCATGCAGAGGGAACTTCAAGATCTGAGAGAGAGAGAGAGAGAGAGAGAGAGAGAGAGAGAGAGAGAGAGAGAGAGAAATATTATACTGTATAGATATATTTATGTATTCAGCAGACGCTTTTATCCAAAGCGACCTACATTTCTCAGTGATCAATTACTTCAGGGCCAGCTTCCCCTAGAGCAGTGTTTCTCATACTGTGGGGCGCAGACACATGACAGGTGGGGCGCAAAACATCTCTTTGCAATCTACCAACGGTTGCACCGTGCCGCCCGAATTCACAGCTATTTGTCAGATATGCGCATATGACAGTATATTGAGCTTTCCAATGGTGTTATTTACTAGTTGCTGTAATGAAAGGTTCGAGAGAAATTGGGCTTTGAATTAGTAACATGAAAATTCTAACAATAACAAAAATCCTGTAAAGTATTCCTCACAGAGATGCATGTATTGTGTGCAAATTGAGCCTTCCAGGTGGGGCGGGGAAATTCTCTGACTTCCAAAGTGGGGAATGACAGGAGAAGTTTGAGAACCACTGCCCTAGAGCAACTTGGGGTTAAGTGCCTTGCTTTCGGGCACAGGAGTGGCAGCCGGGATTCTAACCCACACTGGATTACTAGCCCAGATAGCCAGATTCCTTAACCGCTACGCTACCACCGCTCAACCACTATGCTAGCATCACCACAAAGAGAAAGATCGGTAACGTACAAACACTAACTAATTTCATTTTTCAGAAGTTTCTGTACTGGTCCTGTAGAGGTTTCATATTTGTAGTCCTTCAAACACTACATTTTCATATTCAATCATCTCTAAGTACAATTATTTTGCTATAGTGAGCGTTTGGATC
>JAODXP020000010.1:7136489-7138989 GCA_027497455.2 Sardinella longiceps | reverse complement strand
GTACATGTATGTACTATGCAGGCTGCAGTCCAAAGCCTTAACTCTTCACTTTGTTTGTTTTTTGTTTTTTTAAAGTAGATTACTGTATCAAACGTCTATTGTCATTATGAAGTTAGTTCAGTAAGCAAGACTAGTGTGTGTGTGTGCGTGTGTGTGTGTGTGTGTTGTCAGTTTATGCACATTTGTATATGTGCATGTATGATGATGTCATCTTTGTTGTGTATGCGTCATGTCAGTATATACATGTATATATGTGTGTGTGTGTGTGTGTGCATGTGTACATACTTGTTGCAAACATGTTAATTTATCAATTCCTATGTTTGACTGTATGAAAAAGTGTACATGTATATGTGAGTGTGTAAACACTAACAAGTCTGTATATTTGTGTTCATATGTCTGTGTGTGTGAGAGAGAGAGATTGTAAGTCTGTGTATGTAAGTGTGTAGAGTATGTGTCTGTCTGTATGTGTGTGTATGTATATGTGTCTGTCCATCTCACCCCTCCCCTCGTTGATGCAACGCTGGAGAAGTTTCACGGCATCCCTCCGTCCATTTTTGGCTGCCTGCAGAAGCCATGTTACCGCGGTGACGCTGTTCAACTCATCGTCTTCCTGCTCAGCCACTCGCAGGTAGTATCTCCCCATCTGCCAAGTCACATGATCATGCATAGCCAATCACAGACCAGGACCCAGGACAGAACAGCCAGCGTCTATAGTATCAACATTCCAACCAAATCCTGGGGTTCATTTCCAAAAAAACATACCAGTAGTTAATTACCAGTTAGCAAGTTAGGCTGGTATTCTCCCAGGTGCTTCAGTCAAAAAAAGTGCTTAACTCCATGCTTTTCAGTTTGCACTAAGCACCTTTTTGGACTGAAGCACCTGGAAAATACTGCCCTTAATTGGTTGGCAAGGGTAAATTGCATTGTAACCAGTAAAGTTGCTAAGTTAGTTAGCAACTCTTCTTTTGGGAAACGAACCCCTGAGCAGTTAATTAATCACTGAGGAGAGCATTCAGCAGTACAAGAGTCACAAGATTCAGGTAATGTGATCAGACAATGTGATCAGTCATTCGGCCTTAAGTGTCGGAGCCGGACCACACCGGAGCAATGGTCCAGTGAGATCCAAGACATGAAGCTTTATGCATGTCTTTTTGTCTCTTTGTTTGTCATAAATGGCTGGATAATGAAGTCTTATAGCACCCCCTGCTGGTTGATAAGGGATTGTGCATTCCCCAGTCAGTGGAAAATGAAAGCGCGCTTCAACTATAATGCCTTTGCCCTTTAGACTGCTTTTAGATTTCTTCCATATATGTATAACACTAATACCGATTGCCTTCTTACGCCTACTAACAGCAACTAGCACAAAGCCAATCTGTGTATGTATGTGTATGTATGTTTGTGTGTGTGTGTGTGTGTGTGTGTGTGTGTGTGTGTGTGTGTGTGTGTACTGTATAAGTATGAGTGCTTGTGTGTGTAAGTGTGCATGTGTGTGTGTGTTGGGTGGGGGTCCATGACAGCTCTGTGTGTCTTTGTTTCAGGAAACTAAATTGAACTTTTCCCTGAACTTTTCCACTGTCTCTCCTCCGAGATACACCAGTTGGGGGAGTAAGCTCTGTAAACACACACACACACACACACACACACACACACACACACACACACACACACACACACACACACACACACACACGCAGTGGTACAGACAAACCAGAGCTAAGGCTGAAGTTATTTTTGTATCGCCCACTCCCTCACGTGCGTGGCACAAGAAACAACATAGATGCCAACATGCCTGAGCAGCCAAAGGCAAATAAACACCCCAAACAAACAAATCTGTGAAGGTCAGGGAAATGTCTTTGATCACGTTTTGTCTTTGTGAGTGTGTGTGTGTGTGAGTGTGTGTGTGTGTGTGTGTGTGTGTGTGTGTGTGTGTGTGTGTGTGTGTGCAGCTGCATGAGCCTGTGTGCGTGTGTGGCCGCACACAAATCTGTGTCTGTGTGAGTGTGTATGAGTGCGAAAAGGAGTGTGTATGTACTGTACAGAGAAGACAATGTTCACAATATCACTGTGACTGTGTGTGTGTGTGTGTGTGTGTGTGTATAACCGAATTCCAAAAAAGTTGGGACACTGCATAAATTGTTAATAAAAATGGAATCCAATAATTTACAAATCTCATAAACCTATAGTTCACAATAGAATATAGATAACATGGCAAATGTTGAAAGTGAGACTTTTTGAAATGTTATGCCGAATATTGGCTCATTTTGGATTTTATGAGAGCTACACATCCCAAAATAGTTAGGACGGGTAGCAATAAGAGGCCAGAAAAGTCAATTTTCAGATAAGGGACAGCTTGAGGACCCATTTGCAACTTATTTGGTCAATTGGCAACATGATTTGGTATGAAAAGAGCCTCTGAAAGTGGCATTGACTCTCAGAAGTCAAGATGGGCAGAGGATCACCAGTTCCCCAAATGCTGTGGCAAAAAGTAGTGGTCCGAGAT
>JAODXP020000010.1:7126489-7128989 GCA_027497455.2 Sardinella longiceps | reverse complement strand
GGCACACACAGTACAGTGCATACAGTGTGCAAAGTAAACTTATCTTCGCTCTAGCTGACCTTTGGAACTCAAATTTCCGCAGCTTTGAATCTGAGTTAGAGCTGCACTTTGAGCTTCCCAAGAACCCTGATGCAACAACACATGATGTTAATTAGGCCTACATTAATTAGCTTTTTTTTATGAAACTTCCCTCTCACATGTTCACAGTGGTTCCTTCCTGCTTTGGCATCGTAGCAGAAGCATTTGATTAAAGAGTGGCGGGTTTTACAGGGCTATAACAGTCTCTGTGCACTCTGTTCTTCATTATATAGGCTACTGTATGAAAGGCTTTTCTGTCTGTGTGAAACGGTAAAACAGTAACAAATGAAAACTCAAAGATAAAAGATACCAGATAACTTCAATGCTTTCCCTCCCATTGCAAATATTATTCTTGCATATATCTATGATTGGTCAGTTTGTGTGTGTGTGTGTGTGTGTGTGTGTGTGTGTGTGTGTGTGTGTGTGTGTGTGTGTGTGTGTGTGTGTGTGTGTGTGTGTGTGTGTGTGTGCGTGCGTGTGTGTGGGTGTGTATGTGTGTGCATATGGGTGTTAAGAAGTGAATCTGCAAGTTAAGCATATGATGAGCCACTGGGATGGCACAGAGACATGGATCTGCTTCAGAAACCCTGAGCTTGCCACTAGTGGTGAGAATGGATAGGCTGTAATAGCACACACACACACACACACACACACACACACACACACACACACACACACACACACTTGCCACTCAACATTGTGTTATTCAACATGAAAACCATGAGGCATGTTGTGGTCAGAATGGATAGGTTATAAAAGTATATCTAACACACAGAGAGAGAGAGAGAGAGAGAGAGAGACTAGCCTGCCCCCGCTGACCTCAGTCAGTAGGTGTAGTCCTCAGCCAGCTCCAGTGGTAATCAGATTAAGAGGCATTTGCATGCATTTGATAGGCGAGTGACACATGCCAGTCAAGGACACTGGAGCCAAGCCTCTGTACAGTATAAGCTTTTAGAGAGCAGCGTGCAGCAGCAGCAGCAGCACATCTCATTAGTCAAAAAGCTAAGGGCTCAGTGCTCAAATGCAACTGAAACCAAAACACCATAATGTGCTGCTTCTGCTGCTTGGTTGGCTTTTGCATCCATGATGGAGGCTTCATATTTTTGCAAGGAAGACAGCCAAGAATTAAAGTGCATGTGTGTGTGTGTGTGTGTGTGTGTATGTGTGTGTGTGTGTGTGTGTGTGTGTGTGTGTGTGTGTGTGTGTGTGTGTGTGTGTGTGTGTGTCTATCTGTGTGTGTGTGTCTCTCTCTCTCTCTCTCTCTCTCTCTCTCTCTCTCTCTCTCTCTCTCTCTCTCTCTCTCTGTGTGTGTGTGTGTGTGTGTGTGTGTGTGTGTGTGAAAAACAAATGGTTCATTCAAACTCACCACTCAAAATAATGGCGCAACACATTAATGGACTCCCACTCCATATTTCAGAACTAAAGCAAAATATTTATCCAACCCCATCTGTAATACATAAAACAGCAAAATACACTGTAACACTGTTACACTGTAACAGACAGACAGTCACACACACACACACACACACACACACACACACACACACACACACACACACACACACAGATACACACAGTAATATTGAGTAATACTGCCAAAGCCGGAGATTTTAGATAATGTTCTTATGTGCCCCTTGTTATGTAAAGCCATTTGTTTGTGTGTGTGTGTGTGTGTGTGTGTGTGTGTGTGTGTGTGTGTGTGTGTGTGTGTGTGTGTGTGTGTGTGTGTGTGTGTGTGTTTTAGAAGAGGTTTTATGTCTGCTTGCAGCATTGTAGTTTGTTTCACTATGTACTATCACAAGACCTGCCATTGTTTGTAATGCTTGTGCAAGCGACAGATCTAATTGTGTCATTCCTCACAGTGGCTATTTCATCTCGGCACGTGTGTCTGCGATCAGAGAGGTGGAGTGAAAGGGGACGGCTTATTTAGATGGTGCAATGGAAACATTGTCTGCGAAAGAAGATTGAGGTAGACCTACTGTAGGCCAACTGTGAAATACTGTAATGACCATGAGTGTGTGTGTGTGTGTGTGTGTGTGTGTGTGTGTGTGTGTGTGTGTGTGTGTGTGTGTGTGTGTGTGTGTGTGTGTGTGTGTATGTGTCCTGCTTGAAGGGAAGTACCACATCTGGTGTCAATTAAGCATGTTGTAATGTCTGTGCCACTGCTCCCAGCCAATCATGTGTGTGTGTTTGATTTGTGCTGTGTGTGTCTGGGTGGCTGTAAGCATGTTTGAGGGAATATAGGTCAGAGGAATGCCACTTCTGAGCCATATTTTCCACTTCATCTCTCACAAGCGCAGGCACAGAGAGAGAGTGAGAGGGGAGGGGGGTGGATGGGTTGTACCATTCCCATCCGTTCACCCCGGTCTCTCTCTTGTGTGTATTCGGGCGCTTGTGTTCATGCATGTTTCTATCGTGGGGA
>JAODXP020000010.1:7066489-7121489 GCA_027497455.2 Sardinella longiceps | reverse complement strand
GTCTACCTTCTCATGTGTGTAGAAACGGCCACACCAGTCTGTTATTGTGGATCCCATTTAACAGCCGTATTCCAACAGATACATATACCGTAATTTCCCGACTATTAGCCGCAGCTTATACATTGATTTTGCAAAATTTCTTCCACTATGAGGTTAAAACAGGGGGGCAGTTAATATGGTGTTAATATGGATTTGTTTTTTTAACTTGCATAAAACACTGTCCTGCGGCTTATACACAATGCGGCTTATATGCAGGAAATTACTGTAGCTGTAACTTCAAAATGGATAATAAGTGAAACCTTTATAACCAGATTAAGCTCTAAATGCAGCAATCGTAACGGAGAAGAAGAACACACTCATACTGTATGTCCAGTATTGTTACCACCTCTGACCATCTACGTCTTATGGCTAATGGTTATGTAAGGGAGAGTGTGTGTCCCAATTTTAATACTTAGTCATGTAGTGACGTTATGTATGAGTTCATAGAACAGCTTTGCCAGTGCAGTCCGAAGACACATGTTGGTAATGGACCAAGAGTGTGTTTGGTGTGAGTGCCAGAATAGCAGCGTTGCCATGACATCATCCATCACAAGAGCACAGATGGTCCCGGTCCTCACAAGAGTTGCTGTGCTCGTATTGGTTGACAGAACATGAGTGGCAGGTGGGAGTTGCAATCACACATTTACATATTACTGGTCTACATGAGGAGGCAGAAGATGGATTTGCAAGTGTCACATTGAACTGTACATTAAAGCAGGCCTTGATCTAGCCTTGAGCTCTCTGTACATCTCAGTCCTAATGTACTGTATGCCCTTATCCTAAACACTCAACCCCTAAAAATGGAAATTGTATGCCATATAGTCCAGATGATTTGTGCCAAAATATTGGCATGAAAAGCATTAAATTTGGTACACTTGTACAATTTGGTGCCATGAACGATTTCAGAAATGGAGCCATGGCAAAAATGGCTTGTGACGGCTGTGGCGGCTATTTTTCTTTCCGCCATTACCTAATAGAGTACTTTTTTAAGCATCAATATCATAATAGTGGAGGGTTAAGGCTGTGAGGGTTCAGGGCTTTAGGCTTTTTTGGACATTGGAATTTACCTTATGTCTCAAAGGTCTCACCTCTCCACCGCTCTCTGTGTCCATATGGGTTACAATTTGATGGTAAATAAATGGGGCATACAACCAATTATAGGAAAAAAATGTAAAAAATGAATGATCTTGAGATGTGATTTGAAAATGGGAAGGAAGGACTGGGCTCATCCCAGAGAGATTGGGGAAGGGAACTCTAGACTTGTATGTTTATGTTTATTTATTTAAGAAGAGACAATGTACTGTACGTTAATTGACGTGTAATTACACAGGCTTGTAAATGCACCAGATTTAGCCAAAGGCTAAAGGCTTTTGGGCCAATGGTGGCATGGAGGAACCTGCCACAGTAACTGTATGTTCACAACAAGAGCTGCATAATCAACCTGACCTTTGTCTTATCATTTGCAGCAAAAGCATATCATACCAAATTTTCATAGCAATTTCAGGTACTTAACATTGTGTTTGCTACTTTGGTTGCTCAAATCGCTCTTGTAGTTTGGCTCAATAGAAAGAGAGTTATCTCAGGGGATTTTAGAGCAGAGTAGCTCTTGATGTGGATGGACAGTATGATCCATGCCAACATCAGGCCTGATTAGGGCCAGGTCTCCTCTTAGAGTATCACTTTATGGTCCGTGTGTGCTGAAATGGTCCTTGTCCAAACTTTCTACTTCTTCTCTTACTTTTTTTAAGACTTTAGAGAGGCTCCCCACTTATCTGTAATTATGTGTGTGTGTGTGTGTGTGTGTGTGTGTGTGTGTGTGTGTGTGTGTGTGTGTGTGTGTGTGTGTGTGTGTGTGTGTGTGTGTGTGTGTGTATGTGTGTGTGTCCAACTGGACAATCTTTTCTTAGATGTATCCTCAAGTGCCTAAAGAAGCAATTGTTAATGTCATAAATAAATGTCACTGAATTGAACTGAAGTGACTTGGACTTGGTAAAATGGAGTTGCTTAGATTTATGTAAACTAGAGGAGGAATGTGTGTGTGTGTGTGCGTGTGTGTGTATGTGCGTGCGTGTGTGTGTGTGTGTGTGTATGTGTGTGTGTGTGTGTGTGTGAGTGAGCTCTTCCGGCATTAAGTTTTTCTTTTAGTTTTGGTGCTGGGGGCTGATTGTGTTCCCTTGAATAAACCTTCTCTGAGTCATTCTGTGGAGATCCTTTGGCAGGCATCCCTTCACGAAGCACAGAAGAGACAGACCGGGGGGTTTTCTAAGTTTAGACGTTGGTTGTTAAATCTTTATAGGCTACCTGCCAAGATTTCTGCCCAGTCTGTTTGAAGAAGAAAGGCCTATCACTGTCATTCATTTTATGTCTGTGTTTTTGAGTCTCTTTTCTCCTAATTCTCTCTCTCTCTCTCTCTCTCTCTCTCTCTCTCTCTCTCTCTCTCTCTCTCTCTCTCTCTCTCTCTCTCTCTTTCTCTCTTTTTCTTTCTCTCTCTCTGACTCTCTGGCTAAGGTTGACAAATTGTACGTTAGGGAGGCAGTTGTGTAAATGAATACGTGACTAACTAAGTAACATCTTAACATCTCTCTCTCTCTCTCTCTCTCTCTCTCTCTCTCTCTCTCTCTCTCTCTCTCTCTCTCTCTCTCTCTCTCTCTCCTCCCCCTCTCTCTGTCTGGCTAAGTTTATGACAGTTGTTAGGCAGTTTTTTAAATGAATATATGGCATGTCTAACATGTTGTGATACTTATCCAACAACTAACATCTCTCTCTCTCTCTCTCTCTCTCTCTCTCTCTCTCTCTCTCTCTCTCTCTCTCTCTCTCTCTCTCTCTCTCTGTCTGGCTAAGTTTATGACAGTTGTTAGGCAGTTTTTTAAATTAATATATGGCATGTTTAACATGTTGTGATACTTATCCAACAACTAACATTCTCTCTCTCTCTCTCTCTCTCTCTCTCTCTCTCTCTCTCTCTCCTTCTCTCTCTCCTCTCAAATTCAAATTCAAATTCAGTAGGCTTTATTGGCATGAATGTCACAATAACATTATTGCCAAAGCAATGACATACATACATATACACATACAATCATAATATATACATATTGTATACAAGTTCTGTATGTAAAACAAGACAAACAGACATACATAATGAATTACTTTGTAACCATTGTGTTATTTTGTGCATGTGTGGATGTGTGTGGGTGTGAGTGAGTATGGATGTATATGATTGGGTGATTGTGTGTGTGTGTGTGTGTGTGTGTGTGTGTGTGTGTGTGTGTGTGTGTGTGTGTTGGTGTGTGTCTATGTCTATGGATGTTTGTGCTCACATAGACCATACTGTATAGTGCATTATGCACTAGTGGCTCGAGTCTCTCAGACTGTCGCATGCCAAGACATACTGTGCTGCGAGGGTTGCTGAAGGCCCCTCTCCAAGAAGTATTGCCATTTTTTCCTTTTCTGGCAGATTGCTGAAATTTTGGATATTATTTTGGAGTTTGTGGAAGAAGGTTTGTCTCAAATTGTCATATTTTTCACAATGTAAAAGAAAATGCACCTCTGTCTCAACCCTCTCTGCCTGACAGTGACCACATATTCTTTGCTCTTTGGGTAGCCATGTTTTTCTTTGTCTCCCTGTCTCTATTGCAAGATTGTGGTCACTCAGCCTGTACTTGGTCAGGATTTGCCTCTGCTTCTTATCTCTGACAGAGATGAGATACTCAGCCAATTCATATTCTCTGTTTAGGGTCAGATAGGCATTCATTCTACTTTGGTTCATAGTTTGGCTTATCCAATGTTCCAAATAGTTATCTTTTGTTTTATTCATAATTTTGTTGATGTTAATTGGGGTTTTGGAAGCAGAACTGGACTGAGCCTTGTTTGTGTTAGTATTTGTTATTGGGTTAGTTAGCTTCAGTACCAGCTGGCTTAGAGCACTCTTTTCAGGGTTCATCTCTTGGGTATTTAATGCCTCAAACTGGAGTGTAGTGTTGGGACTGGAGTTGAGATGCATCCAGAATTTTAGGGTTCGTTTTTGAATTGGTAGAGCTAATGGGAATCGGCCTAATTCAGCCCTACATGCGTTGTTTGGTGTTTTGGGTTGTACTTTTAATATATATCGGCAGAATTCTGCATGTAGGGCTTCGGTTGGATGCTTGTCCCACTTTGTGTAGTCGTGCATACTGAGTGGACCCCAGACCTCACTTCCATACAGCGCAATAGGCTGAATTACACTGTCAAATATTTTGCACCAGATTGTAATTGGTATGTTTATATCATGGAATTTTCGTTTTATTGCATAGAGAGCCCTGCGGGCTTTTTCTTTCAGTGCATTCACTGCCAGGCTGAAACTTCCTGATGCAGTAATTACCAGACCAAGGTAAGTGTACTGCATCGTATGCTCTAGGGCGGTGCTGCCTAGGCTAAATCTGTATCTGTGTTCCTGACACCTGGGCTTTTTTTGAAAAATCATAATTCTGGTCTTATCTCTCTCTCTCTCTCTTTGTCCTCTCCTCTCCTCTGTCTCTATCCCTCTTTCCCATCTCTCTGCACTTCCTCCCTTCCATACTCTCTCCCTCTGTCGCTGTCTGTTGTTGTGCCCCCCTCTGGTTCAGATGTGTAAGTTACGTGAGCGTGTTCAGGAGTTGCGCTCACAGAGGGAGTGCGAGCAGCACAAGCACTCGGTCGCCATGACGGAGCTGCGGGTCAAACTGCACGAGGAGCGTCAGCGCGAGGTGGCCACTGCACGCGAGGCGTTGGCACGGCAACACGAGGCCGAGCTGGCCCGGCTGGCGCGGATACGTGAAGCGGAGGTGCAGAGGCTCCAGGCTCACATCAACGCCCTCAGGGAGGGAGGCGGAGTCAACAGTGAGGTATGCTGATTGGCCCCCTGATCTGTTTATCTTGGGAAGGGGTCCCGGGCCTAACTTTCTCGGGCTAAACTAAAGCCCAGGAGCCAATTACAGGCCTTATGTCATGCGGCCCGCCAAGATGTCTGATAAAAGATAGTGTGGCCTGGTGTAACATTAGTCTATGTAGCTATAATTCATTCATAATTGGTAGAAAAACAGTGCTCTTAATTTTGCATTGGACCTTGGCAGCTTAGGTTTTTCAGCATATGCCCCCCAATCAACAAAGTTTGACCATCCCTGATTTAGGGGTTAGGGCTTGTACTAAGTAGAGATATTAGGATTCTGCCCGTCATTCTGTCTGCCTGTATGCATGTCCTTCTGTCTAAATGGATTTTCTCTGTTTGTCTATCTATATGTCCATTTTTGTACTCCTTCATAGAATTTTAGATGATTGATATATAGAACCACAGTCATATTATTATATCATCACATTATGCCCTAGTACACATACACACACACACACACACACACACACACACACACACACACACACACACACTTGTTAACTTCCACCCACCTGTGCAGATACGGAGCATGCTCAGAGAAGAGGCCCGGGAGGAAGTGAGGCGGGCCCACGAAGCAGAGAAGCTCCGCCTCTCTCAGGAGCTACAGGAAGTGCGGTCGGCAAGGCGACAGGTGGAGGAGGCCCTGGCCTTATCCCAACAGGCGGACAAGGCCAAAGCAAACGATCTCCGAGTGGCCCATCAGCAACACCAGGAGGAGATCCAGAGGATCAAGCGAGAGAGCGAGAGAGACATCCGCCGCCTGGTGAGAACGACAAGAAAGAGAGATGGAGATAGAAGACGAGAAAGAAAGATGGAGAGAGATAGTAAAGAATAGAAAGAACTGATGGAATGCTGCGTTAAATGGACAGATTTAGAAAGAGAGAAGAGGGTTAAATATTGGCACAAAGGAAGATTGGACTCATTTGAAATGTAAAGTGCTGCTGATAATGCACTCCAGTCATAGAGATGGCAATATCCTATCAGACAGAAGGCACAGGACAGAAGGGAGAGGGGTCTGGGGCTTGCATCAAATAATGAGCTAGAACGATGCGAAAGCACAACGATTTAATGTGTGCGTGTGTGTGTTTGTTTTTGTGGTCGTGTGTGTGGTGTGCACGTGCGTGTGTGTCTATGTTATCGTATTTGTGGTGTGTGCATGTGCGTGTGTGTGTGTCCATGTTATTTTCTGTATGCTGTGTGTGTGTGTGTGTGTGTGTGTGTGTGTGTGTGTGTGTGTGTGTGTGTGTGGTGCATGCGTGTGGGGTGTGTGTGTGTGCGTATGTGTGTGTGTGTGTGTGTGCATAGATGGAGGAGCTGCGTGGCCGAGACCGTGTGCTGCAGACCCTGGAGAAGGAGCTGGGTGTGCAGGCAGGCCAGACTCAGAGACTCCTGCTCCAGAGGGAGGAGGCGGAGAAGAATCACGGCAGCCCCAAACGAGAGGTGGCCCCCAGCCTCGGAGACAGCCCAGAACTCCCCAACAACCAGGTGACACTTCACAAGCAGCTCTTTCTGTGTGTGTGTGTGTGTGTGTGTGTGTGTGTGTGTGTGTGTGTGTGTGTGTGTGTGTGTGTGTGTCTGTGTGTGAGTGAGAGACAGAGAGAGAGAGAGTGAGAGAGAGAGTGAGAGAGAGAGAAAGAGAGAGTTTGTGTGTGTCCAAAATTTCCAGCAACCAGATGCCACTTCTAGTGAGTCTGTGAGTGAGTGAGTGTATGTTTGTGTTTGTGTGGGTGAGTGTGTGTGGGTGGGTTTTGCATTTTTCCTTCTTTTTATTTCCTACTATTTCTCTCTTTCTTTTCACTCTTCATTCCATTTCTTGTTCACCCTTATTTTGTCTTTCTCTCTCTCTCTCTCTCTCTCTCTCTCTCTCTCTCTCTCTCTCTCTCTCTCTCTGTCTGTCTCAGGAGAGTGCTGATGAGAAGGACACTCGGCGGTTCCAACTGAAGATTGCTGAGCTGCAGTCCGTCATCAGAAAGCTGGAGGACAGAAACGCACTTCTGTCTGATGAGAGGAACGAACTGGTACACAAACACATTGTCCCTCACACACACTTTTTCTGTCACACACACACACACACACACACACACACACACACACACACACACACACACACACACACACACATATAATCCAGCTCCTCAGTGAACACATTCACTCGTCTTCCACCTGCAGCACCTACTTCTAATGCCGAGAGTGTTAGACATCTTAGATTCCTTGAGCCACAGGACATAAAGGGAAAAGAGAAAGTTAATTCCACAAGCGTCCATTTTGAGCCGACATTCTTTCTTTCTTTCTTCTTCTTTCTTTCTTTTGTTTCTTCAGGTGAAGCGTGTTCGAGAGACGGATGGACAGATGAAGCCCCTTCTGGAGAAGAATAGACGGATGAGTAAAAAGAATGATGAACTGCTGCAGAGTCTGCAACGCATGGAGGACAAGCTGAAGAACCTGAGCAGAGAGAACGCAGAAATGGTGAGACACACACATTCAGTCACGCAAACACACACACACTCACGCACGTGCACACACACACACACACACACACACACACACACACACACACACACATTTACTCTCTCTCTCAAATTGACACACTTGCATTTACAAATGCAAACACATGCAGCTCTCATGCGCAAATGTATTAATACACATGTTCACACAAATGTTCCCAGGTGTGTATGCCTTATGATCAACACAAGACACACACACACACACACACACACACACACTAACAATATATTATTTCAGAAGATATCACGTTCAGTTCCCAGTATACCACACTAGATGGTGCTCAGTCTCTTCTCTGCTTGCTTTCAGAAGGAGAATTCATCGCAGCAGTCAAATACCCAGCATGGCGTGCTGAAGCGGCCCAGCTCGCTGACAGATCTAAGCCACGCCCACGAGCAGCAGGAGGTGGAGTTTCTGCGTCTCCAGGTGATGGAGCAGCGAGGCGTCATCGAGGAGCTTGTGCAGGTGGGTTGCTATGGCAACACAAACACACACCAGCACCAGCGAAGTCTCTGTCTTATGTATTCAACAGGCATGAGGTGTGTGTGTGTGTGTGTGTGTGTGTGTGTGTGTGTGTGTGTGTGTGTGTGTTTCAAATAAGCTGCAATTTTCTCTGACCCATCTCCCCATCTCAATCTGTTGGCTCTTAGATCTTGGCTAACAAGCTGACTTGTGCACAGACTTTTGTGTCTGTTTGAGTGTGTAATTTCTGTGTGTATTTCATTCGTCATTGATGCATAATAACCCAAGTTGACTAATCACTCGCTAGCTGATTAGCCTTTCATGCTGTGTTGTTAATTAGTTTGTTTACATCGTTAGGGATAATTGCATGGAGGCACACCTCCAAGCTCTTCTCTCAGTCCTTTTCTTTTTTATCTCTCATCACAATAATCATGACTGTGGCCCAGTTAACCTTGGCTTTGTCCTCATATCTGCACAATTAGTTTGTTTGCTCATGATTCAAAATGAAGTACACAAAATATTGTCAAAAGTCCTCATTTTTCTTCTCACATTCATGAACATACATGTACTCTACTTCTAGAAAGTTGGAAGATAGTCGTTTGCTGCCACACCACCATTTTGACATTTGTGGCACAAAAAGCTTTTATGTGTGTTTGTGTGTGTGTGCGCGAGAGTGCGTGCACGTGTGTATGTTTGTGTCTGTGACTGATGTCGGCTTTTTTTCCCTCTTTGCCTCCAGGAGCGTGAGAAACTGCTGGTGACCAAGAAGAACAAGAGGAAAGGTCTGAAAGTACCCAAGGTGAGCTCACCACTCACACCTTTAGTCTCTATTTGCCTCTACACGTTCTCCCTTTTTCTCTCTCTTCTTTTCTCTTTTCACTCTCTTTTCTATTTCGCTGCCCTCCATTGCTCTCTGCCTTTCTCCTCTCCTCTCTTCTCCTCTCCTCTCCTGCTTATTCCCCCTCTCTGCTCACTCACTTCTTTCCTTGGTTTTCCTCTCCCGTCTTTTTGTCTGTCGTTTCTCTCTGCTGTCCTTCTCCCGCCCTAAAGATGACCTTTTCCTTATCTACACTCTTTTCCCCATCTCCACTCCCTAAATGTCAAAAAGCCCAGAGATCATCCACTCTTCTTTTCTCTCCTCCTCTCTTGTCCATGTATCCTTCTCTCCAGTTGTTCTCCTCACTCTGTGCAGTGAGGATTTGTGGGTAACAGCTGATTTGCCTGTCCTAGTGTAGGCGTGTAGTTCAGGGCCTTTTTAATGTAGGTGAGCTTTAAGTTGCTTGATGTGGCATAACCAAGCAACTCAGTGTGTGTGTGTGTGTGTGTGTGTGTGTGTGTGTGTGTGTGTGTGTGTGTGTGTGTTTGTGACAGAGAGGGAACGGATAGGGATGATGTGTTTGGGCATGGCGGGCTAATTGGACTCTTGGGGTCTCTCTCTCTCTCTCTCTCTCTCTCTCTCTCTCTCTCTCTCTCTCTCTCTCTCTCTCTCTCTCTCTCCCTCTCCCTCCTGTGTTTGCTGTTGCTGGGTGGAGCTTACATGATACAAAAAACATAAATTATGTTACCAAGAGGGAGGAGTTTGCTCATCTGTGTATAAGTGGATAAGTTATGCTCCCCCCTCACACACACTCTGCACACTATACAAACCTGCTCACCTGGATGGACACACACACATACACACACGGACTGTCTTTGTGAGGAATGCTAGGAGCTTTTTAGTTTGACTTTTCAAGAAAAATAGTGCTAATCCCACGGAGGATGTTAAAGATGACAGTGAAGGTCACAATGTTGTGGGATATGGTGAAGATAAGTACTCTTTGACTTTGGATCGGTTTGGGCTTGGAGTACCCAGCACACACACACACACACACACACACACACACACACACACACGCCGTTCAAGATGACGGAATACTTCCTGCTTATCCTTTACTTGTCGTCCTTCATCTGTCTGTGTGCACTGGTCTGTCTTTACTTCTCTGGATGTCAGGAGATGACTTATAAAAATGATGGTAAGACCACACACACTCACACACTCAAGCAGAATGAACATGTCAGCATATTTTTGGTGTGTGTATGTGTTGGCAGCTCTATGTATCTCTTTCTAGTGCTGTCATTGGTGGGTTTTTAGAATTAGTTTGGCAACACCTTAACTAGTGATGTTACACATGTGTGCTTATATGACATTATGCTTATTATGAACTTCATGGTTGTTGCATAATTTCGAAATGGCTACACATATTGAGAGAACTGTGGACTGTAAGTACAGTGGCCTGAATGGCCCAAAAAGAGCCATATATGAGCAAACTTGTTAACCTTGCAAAAAATCTCAGTGATGATACTGTGTATACTGTCCAAGTCTTCAGTCTTCACAAATATTCTCTCTCTCTCTCTCTCTCTCTCTCTCTCTCTCTCTCTCTCTCTCTCTCTCTCTCTCTCTCTCTCTCTCTCTGCCTTCCCTTGCTCCCCCTTGTCTGTCTTGCTCTGCAGAAGCATGTTGTGGAGACATATTTTGGATTTGATGAGGAGTCTGTGGATTCAGAAACGTCCTCTCTGACCTCCTTCAACACGGACCACACCCCAGCAACCCCTGAGGAGGAGTTGGAGGATGTAAGGACACTCTTTATAGACCATTTATTACACATTTATAAAGTGTTTTAAAAAATCCATGCATTTGCGCATGCAATCACACTAATAGATGTAGATTATTTGAGCATTATTCGAGGTTGGTTATATTTGCATAGACATTGACTGCTCTTACCTTGTTGTAAATAAGCAGCTGTGAGGAGGTGACTGTTGAAAACTACTGTTGAAAACTTTCATGTTCTTATCAGTTAGCATAGGCTGCTGTTTCACTACTTGGTCTGTGTGTTCCATACCTATCGAAAGCACTTAGCAATGTTAAGCAAAAGGGCTATGGATTTATTCACTCAGGATAATTAAGGAAATTGTGGGTAAGAGAGTGTTCTTGAAAGCAATAGACTGGAGTCAGTCACAGCCATGTTGTTTGAGTTTGCCAGTGGTAGTGGTAGGAGTAAGGATGAGACAATTTTACCAAAAAGCAAAATGGCAGCCATGTTAATAGAGGAGGACACCGTTTCACTTTCCTGAGTGCATAGCTGAAAATATTTAGCAAGGTGAATATATTAACCTCATAGCTGTAAATATTACCTTATGCAATATGAATGCACTAGTGTAGACTTTGTTTGTTAAGAAGGAAGTGTAAACCCTTGTGATGTCAGAGGGTGATTAATCTCTGTGTGTGATTGGTCAGACTTTCTGCAGAGAGGAGGCGGAGCTACGTTTCCGCCAGCTGACACGGGAGTATCAGGCTCTTCAGCGAGCTTACGCCCTTTTACAGGAGACCACCGGCCCACTAGACCCAGAGAGACACTGTAGGGTATGTGTGTGTGTGTGAGTGTGTTTGTGTGTGTGTCCACAGTATGACTTTGTGCCTGTATGTGTGTCCACTTCACTCTTGGAACAGACCACTCACCCTACCCTCTCAATCTCCAGAGGGTCTGTAAGATATGGTTAGTTTGTGTGTGTGTGTGTGTGTGTGTGTGTGTGTGTGTGTGTGTGTGTGTGTGTGTGTGTGTGTGTGTGTGTGTGTGTGTGTTTGTAGTTTACTTGTTAGTGTTGATATTGATTACTGAAATTCTATGTAAATATTGTTCAGTGGTTTCAAGGTTTGGAAACATTTTGGGATGACGTTAAATGTATCGTACATTTCTGCATCTTTGATTGGATGTGAGTTCTCAGACCTTCTCTCTGATTGGCTGTACTGTCTGTCCGTTAGACACGGGAGCAGCTGCAGACGGAGCTGACTGCTTGTCAAGCGCGGATCACTGACCTGGAGCGCAGCCTGGCCGAGAAGGGGCAGGTAACGCAGAAAAGGGGCGGGGACAGGGGCGTCCTGGCTCCACTCTTATTGGTTATGCTGCTTGTCTGTCTGGTGGCGGGGGGCCTGTGCTGGCGCTATGCTGACAGGGTGTGCAGAAGCTTCACTATGTGATGTCACTGCTCAATTGGCCAATCTGGTGAGGCCATGGCTGTGTGTTTTCATGCTCCGCCCACTCATATTTGGTGCTTCCAAGTGTACTTAACGAGGAACAGTCACACTCTTTCTTTCACTCTACCTCTTAAGGACACCTTTCACTCCTTCTATACCAATGTTGCACCCTCTGAAACACTCACAGTAAAATAGTGACATTTCTAACACTTTTACATACATTTACATACTTTAATTTAAGATATTAAACAGAAACATATGGACAATGCTAATACTAAGTTAAAAAATCATTTCTAATTTCTGAGATATCTCAAACATTATAGTTATTATTCCCGAAGACCCACATATGAATGTGATCAGCTGTTCTTCTAACACCAAGTTAATACTTTCAAGGCAATACTTTCATGATGACAATCAAATTATCGGATTATAAATTCTGTTTAATTCAAGTACTTTGTCAGTATTGCTGTATTGAGCAGATGAAGAAGGAGAGGAACTTTACAGGTCTCTTCTGTAGTTAGCCTATCCACAGTTCACGGCTAGCATTCAGCCATGCACACACGGCCATCACAGTACTGTAGGCTACTGTATATCAAACAATCATTTGAAAGGGCTTTTCTGTTTCTTTCTGTTACTTCCTTAATGTCTGTCCTTGCATGTGTACCATGTGACCAGCTCCTCTCTGCATGTCCATTACTGGTCAGCTGTTTTGTACAGTAGCACACCTCATAGCTCACGGCTGGCTGTGTTTGTTTGTTTGTTTTGATTTGCATGTATTCTTTTGTGATCTCACTTCCTGTAACACTGGTGATGGATTTTGCTTTTTTTTTGTTCAATAAAAATCAAAGCAAAGCTCTGTCTTTTGTCAATTTACGTTTGTGTGTGTGTGTGTGTGTGTGTGTGTGTGTGTGCGTGCATGCGTGAGAGTGTGTGTGTGTTTATAAATGAAGCATGCTTGTGTGCTGTGTGTTGCATGAAATATGTACTGTAAGTATGCATGGGTCTGCCTGCAAGCATAATCAAGCATGTGCCTATTTTTGTGTGTTTAAGTGTGTGAGAATGGGAGCTGTTAAATAGAGCATTTCTTGATGTTAATTTTTCTATTAAATTATTTATATGACGGTATGATGACTGCTATTTCAATCCCCTAGAATCAGTGTTTGTGTGTTGAGGGAAGGGGGTTGTGTGTGTGTGTGTGTGTGTGTGTGTGTGTGTGTGTGTGTGTGTGTGTGAGAGAGAGAGAGAGAGAGAGAGAGAGAGAGAGAGAGAGAGAGAGAGAGATGAAATGAGTGGTGACAGATTCTATGTGGGGGAGTGGAGTGAGACTGTGACTCGGAAAGAAGACCGGTGATGTGTGTTTGTGTAAGAGAGACAGACCAAGATCACAGCCGTGTGTGTGTGTATGAGAGAAATTACTGAGTTGTGCGTGTGTGTGTGTGATTAATCAGGTGTGTGTGATGCAGGATGCTAAGTGGGTGGAGGAGAAGCAGAACCTCGTCAGAACGAACCAGGAGCTCAGAGAGAAGGTACAGTATGTGTGTGTGTGTGTGTGTGTGTGTGTATGTGTCTGTGTTTGTGTATTCTTATTGCCTTAGAGATAAGTGTAGATCAAAGTGTAAATATTATGTACTGTATAATTGAAGTCGTCTCCCTGCACAGTTCATGTCAGGTCAAAGGTTAGCTTAGCATGATGGAAATGAGGGCTACCCCTTTGCTATGAATAAATATCCTAGAACAATTATCATCACCATTGCCATATTTGTTAGGAGTCACAGATGATTCTGGAAAGGAAGACAAAATAAAACTTATCTTGATATTAATGTCTGATGCCCTGCCTACAATCTACACCCTTTGTCTCTGTCTCTCTCTCTCCTGTTTTACTCTATCATTCTCTCTCTTCCTCTCTGCTCACCTACCTTGGCTCTCTCTCTCTCTCTCTCTCTCTCTCTCTCTCTCTCTGACCCACTGTCTGTGATTCTCTCTCTCTCTCTCTCTCTTTCTACCTGTCTCTGATTCTCTCTCTCTGTCATTCCACTTGTCTGTGATTCTTTCTCTTTCAATCTCTCTCTCTCTCTTTCTTTCTCTTTTCCTTCTTTCTCTCTCTCTCTCTCTCCCCCTTTCTACCCCCCCTCTCTCTCTCTCTCTCTCTCTCCCTCTTCCTGCCTGCGATTCTCTCTTTCCCTCGCTCCACCTGTCCCCCTCAGATCACACACCTGGAGCAGGCGGAGGTGCGTCTGCGTTCGGAGGTGCAGGACTCTCAGGATCAGAATGAGCTGCTGGAGTTCCGGGTCCTGGAGCTGGAAGTAAGAGACTCCTTCCTGTTACCCCAGCAACCACTCCCCTCATCTGCCCCGCCCCAGTCACGCGGGAGCGACACGCAGCGGCAAGCCAAACATGCCGTCTACATCCAGTAACACACACACACACACACACACACACACACACACACACACACACACACACACACACACACACACAAAATCATTGGGGATATTTGCATTTATGCAAATGTTACAGCAAACAGTCCCGTAAACTGTAGAAATGAACACGTAGTTACATATAATACACTTAAAATGGTGTTAAGAATAAATAAATAAACAAGTACTTACCCATACATACCTACATACAACCAAGCAAACAAAGAATATACTCATACTGTACAAACAATACATATTCAGTCACATACTGTACATACACACACGTGTATATTAAATACTGTAAATACGTATGTCAACATGATTATATATGTACACATTTGGCAGCACATATATTATATTTTATTAGTCCTCCCAGAGGGAGCTGTCAGTGAGCAGTCACAAATAAAGGGGGACTGCTAGAGAGACTAAGAGGCACTTTAACGTAGACACCGCCTTACTGTACTTAGTGCTGCTCTGTCTGTCTGTCACTCAGTCAGTCAGTCAGTATGTTTACAACATGCACATAGACAAAGTTATACTATTGTGCTAGTTCGTCTAGAATTGAACTTTAAAACTGAACTTTTATGGAGAAGTGCCGGTCTGGGTGTTCATTTTTCCATGGTCCCCATACTGTAGGGTCTTGAGACAGACAGATGGTTTCCCAATGTACTGAAACTGAGGCTCATCTTGCAAGAGAGCAAACATCTTGGCGATATACTTTCACATCATGTCCTGTTTTGCAAATGTGGTCATAGCTGGTCTACAATCATATGTGTGTGTTCTGAGGCTTACACACACACACACACACACACACACACACACACACACACACACACACATAAGATGCACTGTATATTATTCACCATATAAAACCTTGCATGTATGACATGCAAAAGACGCACAGTGTCCCCCACACATCTGCACTTCTTTTTGTGTCTGTTGTTTATATTCTGTTGTCACCCAGTCCTTAAGTCTGTCATTAAAATTATTATTTTTTTAAATTGAGATGTACATTTATGACGTTTCAAACATTTTATTTGAGTTTGGATGGAATAAAATGTGTTTGATTTCAATCCTTCCATTTATTCATGCATTGTCTCTGTGTTTGTGAAGTGTGTGTGTGTGGTGTGTGTATGGTGTGGTGTGTGTAAGAATGGTGTGCAAAGATGTGTGTTTGTATGCATGTATGGGTGTGTGCACATAAGTGAATGTGTATGCATGCAATTTCTTATCCTGCATGACAGAGGTCTGAAACACACACACTGACTGACACACACACACACACACACACACACACACACACACATACACACCACACACCTCAAAGACAACAGGCAACTCTGTTTATGACAATATAAATCCTCATATTTAACATCACCAAAACAAAGAGGTCTCACAGAGATCTTACCGATAACGGATTAATTGAACTGCTTTCAGTCTGGCCTATTCCTTACACATACTGTACTATGCTACAATTACACTGCACCTTCACAATTGCTCAATATCCCCTGCATGTGTCTTATCAGTTTATCGGTTACAGTTTGGTCTTTTGACTGGGTCACTTGTTTTGAGTTGAGTTCTGATTCTATTGTATTTCTATTAAATCTCATCTTATTTTCTGTGTACATCCAACATCAACACATCACATACTCTCATGTTTCATCAGAACATCCATCCAACCTTTCAACTCACACTGCCTCTCAATACAGCAAATGAAACATTCTAGAGTGGACCTCCTTCACGATATATCAAGCTTTTCAGTTTGACTGGTTGGGGTACTACAGCCTCCTAGCCTGACATAGCCCGACCATAATACTGCTGTTCATCCGTATTCATGGTCTGGAGGTTCTTTAACCTGACGCGATTATACTGCGGGTGGGGAGGGCATTCACTTCTGGTTTGAAACGATTGGACAGCTCGTCTAATCAGCTTCGCTTATTGGCCGATAGACTCTCTACCGATGTAAACACGCCCCAGAAGACCGTTCCCAGACCATGGATACGGATGAACATTCGTATCATGGGCGGGCTATGTCAGGCTAACAGCCTCCTGGCATGTGGTTGCAATGAGGTTATGAGTTTGTGTCCTGGGCTGGGATGACCTTGCACACACACACACACACACACACACACACACACACACACACACACACCATATGGTAATTAAAAAGTAATGAAAACAGCAACACCTATGCATATTATTATTATTTTCCAAAAAGTGAACACATTCAACACATTGTACTTGTCACACCTGACTCAAGAACACTCAACATCTCAAAGGAATTGGATGGACCAACAGGAACAAGGAGTGGGGAGATGGATGTTAAAATGACCAATAGGAAAGTTTGTATAATTTACCATTGACCAATCAGAGGGCACATATAAGCAGGTAACTGTGTTGGCAGAGAATGTTGGCCTATTTATGTTGACCGGTGGGAGCAGGACTCGAAGGGTTAACTGTGTTTTGACCAATAGGAGCGAGAGCGTCGATCACCTGCATTTAACCTCCAAATATCTGCCATGGAGAACAGCAGCAGCCTGCAACTACACTGCCATGAGGAAGGAGTGCAGGTATCACACACACTCACACTCACACGCAAACAGCAGGGACATTCAGAAAACAGAAAAAGGCATACCATAAGAATGCATGTCACTTAAGCTCACACCCCGAGGGTGTAACTGTACACACACTCATGTTACAAAGGTGAACAGAGGATTACGGAATGATTATGAGAAAATGCAAAACAGGGTTGACATGACAAGGGATAACTTCTTTGAAGTTATATTTAACAGAACTAGTTAAATTCCACATGCTCTGATTTGTGTTACACTTTTAGACCAGTGTTGCACTGAAGAAGATTCTGGAATGAATGCGGTACTGATCTGTAACAAAGAACAAATAAATGTTGTAGTTTAGGAACCTTAGTCACTTGAAGGTTTCTGTGTGTGTGTCTGTGCGTGTGTGTAAACCTTAGGATGTGATCATCCCTGAGCTGGTGAAAAAGTTGGACATTTTGGGAGATAATGGGGTAAGTGCATGTCTTTGTGTTTGTGTGTGAGTGCATGTGTGTATGTGTGTGAGTGTATACGCGTGTGTGTGTGTAGATATTTAGTTTCATTCCAGATGTGTAAAAAGGCATGAGTAAATATACAGTGTGCCTGCCTCTTTCCCTCTATCATTGTGCCAGCACTTCTCCCATCATCCCTGTTGTCACACACACTTTCTTTCTCTCTCTCTGTGTCTCTGTGTATCTGCATGACCTCTTCAGAACCTGCGCAATGAGGAGCAGGTGACTGTGATTCAGGCCTGCACTGTGCTTTCCCTCTGTGAGAAGGTACTGCCTCACCTCTTCACTATGCTTACTAATGTCTGTTACAATGTTCTTATGTATTGTTTATAACCTATCTATAACATCTTCTCAGCATGTATCCACTGTTTATAAACTAATATAAAACACATTTTATAACACCTCAGAATAGTCATTTAACATGTTGTAACACTATCACTTCCTTCGCTGTTTGCTGTTAATACTTCACTCACAGACACTAATGCAAGCTGGGTCTTCAACTCTTAGGACACTTTGAGCAAACATTGCAAAGACAAGTTGTTGACAGGAAGGGTTACACAGACTTCCATGGGGTTAGCTATTTTATTTAGACCTGGGCATTGGGTTGAGGTAAGTTACCAACTGTCTTTTGCTCCCTCTAGTGGCTGAAGCAGATAGACAGCACAGAGGCAGCTCTAACTCAGAAGATGGTTGATCTGGAGAATGAGAAGGTGACATATCAACACACACACACACACACACACACACACACACACACACACATCTGCGGTCTTTGCCCCTCTTCACCTTGTCGCCCCAATGATGAGGAGCTGTTGACTACAGCACATAATACAGCATCTTCGCCCCCACATGTCATACATTTGGTGTATCACTTACAGGTTTATAATCTTTAAGAATCTGAATTGAATGACATGATAACAATCATACTTGATAAGGCATTGTGTATTGTAGCCTACTTGTTGTCCAGGGTGGACATGCATAGGCCTACACAATGTCACATGTTGTTATACTGCCAATTAGTATGTTTAGCCTATATTATTCATTGTAGGTATTGCATTTTGGATGATGCACTATTCACTTGACTTGGTAATCACCATTTGCATGATCCTGTGTGACATATACTCCCATGATAGTAACCTATGCCAGTGCATTTCTCCATGTTCATGCCTTCATGACGACAGGATAGACCATCACTGCATGGCTGTGTTTTTGTTTCACGTTCTCAGACCTTTTTATTGTTCTATATACAGGCCTGTTATATAAGCTGCAAGAGACATATTTAGTTTCCTTGAGATGACATGTATCTAATCTCAGATGACATGTTATGTATCTAACCTAATCTAATCTTTAGAGATTGAATATAATCAAAATCATATTTCATATAATATGAAAGGGGCTTCAGTGCTTCCTTTCTCTAGATTCTCTCCTATGTAGTTAGCTTGTCTTGACTTCTTTCCTTGTTGTACGGTTCAGGAAAGATTGTGTGGAAAAGATAAACTGTATAGGAGTTTCTTTGACTATGTCACTGCAGTCCAGGTCATTGTCCCTCAGCATGGACTGGCCATAGGGCATACAAGGCAATACCCAATGGGCCAATGGTAATTATTTGGGCCGGGGCTGTCATTACTCAATTAATTAATTACTCGTCCAATTAATTCTCTCATGTTTGTGCAATGTGTCCAATTTATAGTATTTTTATTTTAGCTTGCCATGAAGTTATTATTGAATAAAATAATGGTGCCTAGGCCAATTATGCCTAGGCCATTTGTTGGTCCCAGTCCAGTCCTGATTGTCCCATTCCAATGGTGTCATCTGCAGGAGCTGTTCAGCAAGCAGAAAGGCTTCCTGGAGGAGGAGCTGGACTACAGGAAGCAGGCCTTAGACCACGCCCACATGGTAAGGCACAAGGAAACAAGAATTCTCTTTGTCAAATGCATATAGTTACTGGTTTAAGAAATACAGTGAAATTATTGCCTGCATGGAAAGAGGTGTACAGATGTGCAGTTGAAATAAGGGCTGCACTGGTTGGGGAGTAGGGGGGTGGCAACAAGGAGCACCCAAGAGCATGGCATGTTCTTGCATTGATCTCACAAAGGTGTTGTTGCTGTGTGTGTGTGTGTGTGTGTGTGTGTGTGTGTGTGTGTGTGTGTGTGTGTGTGTGTGTGTGTGTGTGTGTGTGTGTGCTGTCTGTCTGTCTGTCTGTCTGTTTATCTGTCTGTGTGTTCCTTACCCAGCGGGTGCGGGAGTTGGAGGCCACGCTCTATGCTATGCTGCAACAGAACCCTGACAGCCGATTGGGCGAGACTTTGAATGACAGGCAGAGGGCGGAGCTTGCCGAGGCAATGGAGGCGGTGCGGAGGCAAATCCTTCGGCAAAGCAGACAGGCAGACAGCGTCATTCTACAGCAGCGCATGGAACTACTACAGTCCGCACAGCAGGTGTGTGTGTGTGTGTCTGCACAGCATCAAACAGCTACATTTGAGATCAAGGGCTAAAGCAGTCATCACAGCAGGGGTGTGGTGTGTGTTTGTGTGTGTAAATTATCAGGCAGCTCTATTTCCGCTCTGGTAATCACAGCAGGCTTGTGTGTGTGTGTGTGTGTGTGTGTGTGTGTGTAGGCCTGAGTCAGCCGATGGCATTGTCCTATATCATGGGTGTGTGTATTCCGTTGATTTATGGCATTCAGTATTGATCCCCTCCCCCCACTCTCCTCTCTGCAGCGAATCAGAGAGCTGGAGGATAAGATCGACCTGCAGAGAAAACAAATCAAAGAAATAGAGGAGAAGGTATGTGACAAGTCAAGAGTCTCAGAGTGTGTGTGTCTTGGAGTGGCTGAAAGTGTGCTGTATTTTAAATGCCCTCTGTATGCGACAGGTGTGTGTGTGTGTGTCTATCAGACCATTACATGCATTTGGCTGTACTGAAAGTGTGTGTGAATATGCAGCTGTTATAGATGAAGGGATTGGGATTGAATCTTAAATTAAAAACTTGAAAGTTTTCCCAAATTAACTGGAGCTAGAATTACAACATGACTGGTAGCCTCACAATGCTCCAAGAGGACCACACACACATGCTTACCTATGTGTGTGGCTATGAATAATGGTATCTGAGCTTGAGCTGTGTATTTGTGTGTGTATATATGAGATGAACATAATCTGCAATATTCAATGACACCATCTCTTCTCCTCTCTCCCTTTCTTTTCTCTTCAGTTTTTATTTCTCTTCTTGTTCTTCTCTCTGGCGTTCATCCTCTGGCCTTAACAGGACACTACTCACAATAACACACTACTCTCACAATCAGAAACCACTCGAAAGCAACCTCTCTCGCACGTGGACACACACCCACACACACACATACACACTTTTCTGCCTCTCACACTCAGTCCGACCTACCTGGTCACATCCTCACCGGGACCTGACTGGACATTCCTTGCTCTGTTCTTGCGTGTGATTGGTTCCTGTGTTTGGTGATGCGTGAGGACTGTGACACTTGATTGGCCAACAGGTCTATCAGAGCTTCTATGAACAGAGTCAGAATGTGATGTCGTCTGTATATTTGTTATATTGTTTACACAAACACCTCTTTGATTTAGTTTCAATAAATTATATTGTATTTTTAATCCTGGTGGTTTGAATTAATGAAAATTGCTTATATTGTATGAACTGTTTTCATGTCTCTGAACTTGGTCCCCTCCCTCACAGTTCCTGTATGCAAAACTAAAAATTTAATCTAAGAAATAATATATACTAGAAAATATAAATATATGTATTGTACTGTAAGGTTTGACATTACTAGATGTAACACACTGCCACCAAACATATTTTCCAAATTAGGGAAAAAAAAACCTTCACAAATAATATCTTTTAATAATGTACATGTTTTATTTTTTGTATTAAGTTTTGTTTACACATTGTCTTGGTATTGTACAGGTCATTCTTACAGCCTCTGATAAGAGTAATAATTACACAAAACACACAGACAAGTGACACGCACACGCACACGCACGCGCACACACACGCACACACACACACTCATACACTCTTTAGAGACGACCATGCAAGCAAACATGCTCAACCAACTCACTTTTTTACTCTCTCTCTCTCACACACATGCACACGCACACACACACACACGCACACGCACACACACACGCACACGCACACAACACTTCCCTTACACATATTAAGATAAAAATGTAAAACATCAACTCAGAAAAAAAAGTAAAAATGCCTGTAGACCTCCAGGCAAAGGTAGTCACACTCATACATCACACACATAAGTAAAGAGATACAGGAATATGATTACTAAAAGTTACTAACACAAGTTAACTCATAATTACAAAATAAAAGACAAAAGGGTCAAAAGAAAGAAAGAAAGAAAAAGAAACCTAAATCAAAACGAATCAAAAATAAACAAACAAAACAAAACAAAAAAATGATTCAAAAATAAAATGCAGGAAGGCAAGGCAATTGAGTCAGAAAAAGCCAGCGGGGGCCAGCATTGAAGGGGTGGTGGTGGTGGTGGTGGGGGGGGGGGGGGGGGGGCGTAGATACTGGGACGGATGTGGCCCAAGTCTGGCTACAGTCTGGACTCAGTTGCTATGCAAGCAAACTTAGCAGAAACTAACGCATAACGTAGGTCACGTGTGAAATGCACCAAACATGTTTAGCAGACGTGGCTGACACTCAAACAAGATGTGTAGCGCACTTGAGGGAAGATGCTAACCCAAACTTGTAAGCAGACACGGAAAGGAGGCTAAATGTCTAACAAACAAGTAGAGGACGCTAATCAAATGGGTCGCACACATGGAGAAGATGCTAACCAGAAGTATAACAGACATTTAGAAGCCTTCAGAATGTCACGGGTTGGCTGGACAACAGTGTTCACAAGCACACTTTGCAGACCTGGCGTCAGTTTCCCAAAACCACAGTTGCTAACCAGTTAGCAACTTAGCTGGTTGGCAATGAGGAATTCCACTTCAACCGACCAAGTTGCTAACTGAGAACTGGGAAACGGACCCCAGTACTGTTTGAGCAGCAGAGATTATAATGAAAGTGTTTTTTTTTGTTGTGAGGAGATGGACACACGTTACTATGTTCCAGAAGAAGCATCAGGTGTTCAACAGACCTTGAAGGGGTTTACAAGAAGTCAGTTATCCAGGAAGTGACTCAGAGATCCATCACTGCTATCTGACTAAGGGAGCAGACTGCTAACCTACATGTAGCCGCCACAAAGCTACATGTCACTAACGGCACACACACACACACACACACACACACACAGGCGGGCAGATTGGTGGGGTGGTGAGTAAGAAGTGTCAGGAAGTCGTGATGTTTGGGGCCCTAAATTTGGACATCCAAGGGTTAGTGTAATACAGTGCGGAACACTGGCTCTTGTGTGAAGCTTCAACAAAAATACTCGGCATTCCCCGTGATGGGCCGGCAGCTAGTTAAACACACACACACACACACACACACACACACACACACACACACACACACACCATTATGGCACACAAAATCGGCAAGGTCGGAGAGGAGATGACAGACACACACACTGGCATTATATTCTACAGAAAGGCCACAACAGTGGCTCTCCATACACATGTGCACACACACACACACACACAAATATAAGAGCACACTCGATTGCAGCCACACACACACACACACACACACACACACACACACACACACACACACACACACACACACAGAGTAACGGACAAACACACAATGTAATACACCAAATCTCTGGCGTCAGTCAGGTCAACGAAATGCTCTAATATTAAAATCACAGACAAGAGAGCAAGTGTGTGTGTGTGTGTGTGTGTGTGTGTACGTACGTGTGAGTGACATCTTCAACACATATAGAAGCTTTCAAATAATACTGGCTCTCGTTCACACTGTAGTGGTTTGTCTTTGCAAGTTTGTTTTTGCATTGATATAGATTCCTCTTCTACCTTGCAAACACATACAACCATACACACACACACACAGAAGCATACATGCAGCTTTCATGATGTTCTGTTGACAAACAAACCCACTTACTTCGGCTGAGACCAGACACACACACAAACACACACACACACACACCTTTACAGTAACACCAGACTTCATCCAAGTTATGTCCATCCACTATGCCACCTCTCTCTCCTTCCCTCCCTCTCGCTCTCCCTCACTCCTGTCCTTCCTCTGTGCGCCACTTTAAGAAGTCCTCCTTCCGCGCGTCCGGTTTGATTTGGTTCCGCATGCCTCCTAGCAGGTTGGAAGTGGCCTCGGAGGCCACAATCAGAGGCCGAACAACAGTGGGCGGGATCTGCCTCAGGACTCCTCCCACTGCCCCAGGCAAGCCTTTCTGCTCGTGCCCTCGAGATGCCACGACACACAGCGTCTGTGCTGTATCAATCACACCCTAGAAAAACACACACACACACACGTCAAACTTCAAATAGACAAAAGGTAAGCTAGTATTTACAGGTATTTTACATATACATTGGCAACCTTTGAACACCCATTTAATTCCAACACACACACACACACACACACACTCAATAGCAAACACAAGTGCACACACACAGACAAACTTCTCCCTTATTTAAGATTGTATACATTTCTACTTAAATCAAAGATGCACATTTTCCCATATAATTTACAAAAGCTCCTATGAAATCCGTGTGTGCAATTTGAGCTCCTCTAAGGGTAATCCTCTATTTCCACATGGGTTGATGACGGATAGGTCCAGCCCTCATTCTTACACACAGGGGACAGGAGTATTGCCCACCTCTTTGACCGTGTCATACGCTTTGGCCACGCCCTCTCTGAGGTCTGCAGGTTGGGGGGTTCGTCTGGGTCTGGGAGCAGGTCGTCCTTCCGTGATGCAACGCGTCAAGGGCGGGGTCGGGGACAGGATATCGTAAACAGTCTCAGCAGTGGCCTACACACAAACACACACACACACACACAAGCACAAATTATTCACTGACATTTTGATGTGTGTTTGCTTGAGCCGCTTGAGTTGGTAAATGTGTGAGAGAACTTAGTATATTTAATTGTATGTATGCACATAAATGTGTATTCGCGTGCATGTAGTTGTGTGTTTACATGCATATGTGTGTTTGTGTGTTCATGTGTATGTGTGTGTGTGTGCGCTAAACACTGACCTGAATGGCCTGCACCAGGCGGTTGCTGAGCTCCAGGGCTGCTGCAGCGGTTGATGTGCCGAACGATGCTGCCCCCCTCTGGAGGCCGCGGATAATGCGGCCGTCCCGCCGGTACTGCTCTATGGGCATCCAGAACAGATCCCTCACTCCATGGACTAGGGAGAGGGGAAAGGACAAGAACACAGACGAAACAGGAAATTACATCACAATACAGCATTATTTATAGATCAGGGGTCCATTCCCCAAAAGAATAGTTGCTAACAAAGTTTGCTGGTTGCAATGCATTTTCCCATAGCCAACTGACTAAGTTACTAACTAGCAACTATGCTTTTGGGAAACGGACGCCAGCAAAGCTCACATCATTTGTTTCCATCTTTCAAAACGGAGGCCAATCCCAGTAGTCTACTCACATAGTTGCACTACAGAGTGCATAGGGCCTACACCTCCCAGGATTCCTGGCAGCTGGTTCTTCCTAATGTCAGTCAGCCACTCGTTCACAGCGTACTGGATCACTTTGTCTACTCCCAACAAACTGTCAACAACAAAATGCAAAAACAAAATATGAGCTTTAATCCTGTGTGTATTAATGAAATTATAATTCGAATATCCGTATACCGTACATTATGTCCAAATAGCCACATACTGGCATCTTTCCATAAAATGAAGGAGAGTGATTTGTAAACAAGAGACTAAGAGGATAGATGCAGTGGCCAGATTCCTCAATGAGACTGATCAGATAAACTAAGGTGTTAAAGGAAAAATCTGGACATAACCAGTAAGTCCATGCCCCTTTTCTTTAAAGCTAGCAAATGGTATCTATAGGTATGAGAGAGGAAGAGTTTCATGCTCTTATCAGATAGCATTGTTGCACAAAATTTGGTCAATCTCATACCAATCGACAGCACTTAGCAATGTGATACAACTGGGCTATTCCACTTGAGATAATTCCTTTAAAAGGCAGAGCACTTACCCATGTCGGCAGCAGAGCCTCTTCAGTTTCAGTTCAGAGCAGTTGAGCTGGGCCAGTCCAATTAGGATGCCCGCAAAGGTACCCTGCACGGTGACATCAAAACAATGAGACATGACCATCAACATGACACACAATACTTTCTGCTGTTGCTAATCTATGTTGACTCTACGAGCAGAAACAGCCACTACGACCCACACATCTCCCATTAAATATGAATGGTAGCAGAGAGAGAGAGAGAGAGAGAGAGAGAGAGAGAGAGAGAGAGAGAAAACGGCTTCACATTGTTCACAGTGAGCTCCTAATGCTCTGAAGTGTGTTTAACTTCTATTCTCATATCAGTCTGCTCACCTGCTCAATGACCACATGCTTGCCTTGGTAGTCCAGCCAGATGGGCACCTCAGACGTGAAGCGGAACTCCCTGAGGAGATGATGGACAGAACATAGAGGAGAGAAGAAGGGTATAGTGTAAAGGAGAGAAACAGTGCAAAGAAAGTACAATAGAGAGAGAGAGTGAGATATTTTGAACTTTAATCTTAACTAAGGTCTTCACGTAGTCCGTTTTTTTTTTTTCTTTCTCTTACCGGAAGTAGATTGGCTGTTCAGTGGAGGAAGAGGAGGAGCCTGCTGAGGAGGAGCTCTGCTCGCTGAAGGTCGTTTCCACGGATGCGGTGAGGTCAGGTCCCAGACCGGCAACAGGCTCTGCGTCATCGGGCTGCTTCTGGGCAGCATCTGGTCTCACTAAGTAGTAAACACACACACACACACACACACACACACACACACACACACACACACAGAAGTTACATACTGTACAACAAGAAGGGAAATGAGGGATGCCAGCAAGCAGGCAGTCAGACAGACAGACAGACATGAGGAGAAACAGAAAGTTGAACAACAGGCCAGAGTGTTTGACACTCTCTGCAGCCAGACACAGACAGACAGAAACAGACAGATAGATATAGACAGACAGACAGAGAAACAGACAGATGGACAACAGGGCTGAGTATGACACTGAGAGACTGGCATGGGGAAGCAAGGAGGAATCTCTCCTACAGTACCTTCAGCTGCCAGGTCAACAGGCATGTAGGGGTTCACTCCAGACGCCATGTTGCTGAAGAAGTCCTTGAGGAAGAACAAGGCATCCTGGGAAATGGAGGAAATACGACTCTCAGTAAAAGAAAAAGGACACTCTAAGACTAACAAAAAACATGGAACAAAATTCAGCCCAAGATCATCAGGAGTGTGGTGCGTGTGCGTGCGTGTGTGTGTGCGTGTGCGTGTCAGAGAGAGAGAGAGAGAGCGAGTGTGTGTGTGTGTGTGTGTGTGTGTGTGTGTGTGTGTGTGTGTGTGTGTGTGTACCTGGTCTATGTTGAGTCTCAGTGGCAGCAGGCTGACCCTTAGGCAGCACTCTGGGCCTCCCAGTCCTGATTCCGGACACAACTGCAGCGCTTTCACAGTCAGCTAGAAAAGTAAAGAAAAGATTGAACAAGTGGTTTTGTAAAAATGTACCGAAGCGACTGAGAAAAATTAAGTCTTAAGTGTGTGCATTCATCATGTTGGAGTGGGCTCTCCATGGAATGCTCTCGCTGGTGTAGGAAGAGGAGTGTGTGAATGTGTCTGAGTGTGTGCTTGAGTGAGTGAGTGTGTGTGTGTGTGTGTGTGTGTGTGTGTGTGTGTGTGTGTGTGTGTGTGTGTGTGTGTGTGTGTGTGTGTGTGTGTGAGTGTGTATTCACCATGTTGGAGTGGGCCCTCCGTGGCATGCTTTTGCTGGTGTACAGGTAGAGGGGTGTGTGAGTGAGTGAGTGAGTGAGTGAGTGTGTATGAGTGTGTGTGTGCATCCATTCACAGAGTGGGCCCTCCATGTTGCTCTCGCTGGTGTACAGGTAGAGGGGTGTGTGAGTGTGTGTGTGTGTGTGAGTGAGTGAGTGTGAGTGTGTATGAGTGTGTGTGTGTATTCACCATGTTAGAGTGGGCTCTCCGTGGCATGCTCTCGCTGGTGTACAGGTAGAGGAGTGTGTGAGTGTGTGTGAGTGTATGAGTGTGTGTGTATTCACCATGTTAGAGTGGGCTCTCCGTGGCATGCTCTCGCTGGTGTACAGGTAGAGGGGTGTGTGAGTGTGTGAGTGAGTGAGTGTGAGTGTGTATGAGTGTGTGTGTGTATTCACCATGTTAGAGTGGGCTCTCCGTGGCATGCTCTCGCTGGTGTACAGGTAGAGGAACTTGTTGATCTGGGAGGAGGCCAGGCGATCGCGCACCTCCAGCTCCTGCACGATGAACACCTGCCGTGACACCGGCTGCTCGCCGACGCTCACACACACACCCTCCTCTCCACCTGGGGCTGCTGTGGGGGTCACCACTGCGTACGACTCGTGCTGGAAGCTCACCTATGTGCAGCACACACACACACACACACACACACACACACACACACACACACACACACACACACACACACACACTGATTAGCTGATGTAAATTAAATATGCTGTATAACTACTACAACATGAAATTTCTTTCCAACTCCTGCACCTTCTAGGTATGGAACACACTCAAAACAGACAGACAGACAGACAGACACACAGACAGACAGACAGACACACACACAGACAGACAGACACACACACACACACACACACACACACACACACACACACACACACACACAGACGCTACCTTGGTGAGCTGGATCTCCATGAGTAGTGTGTGTTGGCGGCCACTGCCTCCTAGCCAGCGCCAGGAGTTCTGGGGACGGGAGGAGGCCACTGCGCGTGAGGGAGACCCTCGGGCCCCAGCTGGAGCAGAGCGACCCCTAGAGGCCAGGAGGACAAGCACATCATTACACATCCATACAGCACCTTGTGTAATGCCACACTGCTCATTGAGTGTCACCAATATGAGTCTTAGTGTGTGATTACTGTGTATATGCCTGTATGGTGTGGGTGTGTTATTTTGTTGGAAAGGATCTGTTTACATCCAGTGCTTGCATGTGTAAGTGCTCTCTTGATTTTGAATGTGTTTGTCTGTGTGTGTCTCCAGGGTGCTAAACGTGCAACTTGACCCCAACGCCAAAGAGCCAGGCATGTTGGTATGGCAGTCAGTGCGCATACTCAGCCGTGATCAGGGTAGTCTGTCACAGTGTGTGTGCAGTCCGGCTTTATGATGTGTGTCTTCCCTTTGATGGTAATTGTACCTTTGAGCCTGTTGATGTTAGTCTCTGTCTTGATGATTGTGTTAGTCTCTCTGTGTGTGTTTGTGATTCTATGTGTGTGTATGTTTGTTTGTGTGTCTGTGTGTGTGTTCAGAGGTGTAATGTACACCTCTGGCTTTGCTGATATACGTGTTTCCTCTGATTGTATTTCTGTACCTCTGAGCCTGTTGGTGTGCGTGAGGCGGTGCAGGCCTGCCCCCAAAGTCCTTGCCCCCGTACAGGTGCCAGACCACAGAGATCTCCTTCAGCACCAGCCGTGTCTGGGGCACGGGGAAGCGGGACGGGGCACGCAGCAGGTCCGCACTGCCACGGGGACGAGAGAAATGCCCCTCCTTCACACGGATGGGACCCGGGTTCAGCACCGTCACCACTGGCTCACCATCACGAGGCTACAGAGGAGAGATGGAGGGGGAGGGAGAGAGAGAGAGAGAGAGAGAGAGACAGACAGAGAGAATGAGAGAGAGAGAGAGAGAGAGAGAGAGAGAGAGAGAAAGAAAGAAAGAGAGAGAGATATTAAAGAAAAACAGACAGAAAAAAACAATGTGATGTAAAGAGAGGGAAGAAATAAGAGTTCAGTTAGTGCTCTCTCTCTCTTTCTCACACACACACACACACACACACACACTTACTGGAATGCCCATGCCTGGAGCCTCGAGGATACAGAAGTCATCGGTTGACCCCTCAGAGCCCTCTGATCCCACGTCGGACGCCATGTCTGGGTGCACCTCCATGGCAGTGGTCACCTCTGCGTCCAGCTCCAGATCATCCCCCTCCAGCACCACTGGACGAGGCTTAGGGCCCTCCCCCGGGAACAGGTACACCGACACCGGAGATGCTCGCGGGACAGAGGTGGGAGAATCTGCCAATTACACAAAACAGAGTGTACTGTGGGGTGCGCAAAAAAAAAGTTTCAACAGGTGCCAAATGAAAAGAGCATACTAGCGAAAAGGAAGAGGGGAAAATAAAAGAGACATGCACACTACCTTTCAACGAATCTCAATTCAATAGAAAAAAAAGACATTGGTTTTGATCTTTAGGATCTCCTTCAAGACTCTGTGTCTGTTTCCAAAAAGCATAGTTGGTAACTAAGGCCAGTATTCTCCAAGCTGCTTAAGTCCAGAAAAGTGCTTAGCCCCATGCATTTCAGTCTGCACTAAGCACTTTTTTGGACCTAAGCACCTGGGAGAATACCACCCTAATTTAGCAACTATGTTAGTTGCAATGCAATTTTCCATTGCCAACTAATTAATATGCTACCTGGCTAGCAACTTTGCTTTTGGGAAACAGATCCCCCGATTCAGATGATCTTTTCATATACGAGTGCCCACAGATGAACAAAATAAAAATTTAATCTGGATAATGTTTTAGTGCATTTTATTATAATAATGTCTAAAGCTCACCAGTGTCCTGCCTCTCATCTCGGCTCCTCTCTGTGTCGATCAAGGCATCCGTTAAATCGTATTGGTTGATTTCAGCCGTCTCAGCAGGGGGGCACGGTGGAAGGGAGGCGGGGCTTTCTGACAGCTTTACAGATCATCACCAGAAGAGTGGCCAATAGGAAAGTAACAAATTTACATATACAAGTTAAAAATAAGTCAATACAAATGTGTTAAGTGCCAAAGCTACAGAAAAAACACCTCTCTATTCTACTTCTCTGCCATTCTGTGTAGATATATTTTTTATCTGATCATACTTTATGAACAGGTTTACAATCTAATAATATTCTCATTTCCTAATTTCATCTTACGTGTCTTACCGGAAGCTTCTGTCCAGCAATCTCTGTGGGGGAAGTGTGTTTGGGCGGAGGGTGCAGATCACCCTGGGCGACCAGGTACTGCAGCAGGTTGACCAGGGCGGCACAGGAATCCGCACAGGTGTGGAGGTGCACCACGTTATTGGAACAGCGCAGTTCAAACAAGGGCTGGGTCTGGATGTCGATGGACACACACACACACACACACACACACACACACACACACACACACACACACACACACACACACACACACACACACACATTTATTACAATGAGGAAGAGGATTATTCTTCAGAGCTTCCTCCTCAAGTCTACACAGATTTCTTCAGGGGCATCCCAATATTTAAACTACATTTTCCATACCACCTTGCTAGAAAACAATTATGTCTAGGATTCATTTCTTTCTGACACTGTGTTTGTGTGTGTAATGTGAGATTACATAATTTGTCTTTACCAATTTTCCAGACTCGCTGCCTTTCCAAGTTGTGATAGCCAACTCCAAGAGATCAATGTCCAACACACAGACATAATCTATGAGGGAGCAAACACCACACAAGGTCAGACATTCAAATGGATCCTTCCACGAAGACCGGTAACAATGTTGGGATGTGTGTGTGTGTGCACAGGTGTACATATTCTTAGATGAAGGAGCAAACACCACACAAGGTCAGACATTCGAATGGATCCTTCCACGAAGACCGGTAACAATGTTGGGATGTGTATGTGTGTGCACAGGTGTACATATTCTTAGATATGTGCAAAGGAACAACCGGGAAGTGAACGATAATAAACAATGTCAACATAGAGGCAGTTTGTTGGGTCTTACCTCTCCTCAAATCCACGGTGTCGCTCTCACACTTGTCAGAGAGGTAGAGGGCAGAATCATCCAGGATAAACCTGATGGGAACACACACACACACACACACACACACACACACACACACACACACACACACACACACACACACACACACACACACACACACACACACACACACACACACACACACACACACACACACGCTCAAAATAAACACCAGTGCTGCTGTACACACACATAAAAGATAATAGCAGGACCTGCTAGTTCCAGACAACTTCAATTAATAAGATAAGATAAGAGACGATAGTACTTCACTCATGCCGAAGGAAATTCAAGTTCTATTCCATTGCTACTGACCGCCACAGACGGTGCTTTCAGCACCTGGATGCCATACTGTATGCACGTGCAGGTGATGGACATCAGGTGTTGAAAGCACCACCTCTAGCACTCATCCACAATTCATAGATCCGCGGTTACATGTAACCATCGATTCATCATGGTGAATTACCTGAGATGGAAAGTCGACGTGTCCACAATGATGTTGCTGGATAAAGAGAAGGACTCGGCTGTAAACAGCACCCTCAGGGGCAGATAGAGGGGCCTAGGGGAGACAGACAGACAGACAGGTGGGGTCACAAACTAGAGAATGAGGACAAAAAAATAAAGATTGGAGCACCAGTGTGTGTGTGTCTTACCTGTAGTCCACTGCACAGGTGGCCAAGTGTGTATGTAGGACCGTGATTACAGCAGGGGCTGTGTATCCCAAAATGTCATCATCCACCACATCTAGGAAATCTACCAGCTGATAAACATACAAAAAGGTTTGTCATGGGCAGATTAAGTCTGGACCTGGTCTGTCATTGGTTGATTTAATCTGGACCTGATCTGTCATTGGCTGATTTAGACTGGACCTGATCTGTCTCGTACCTTGTGTGTGTTATAGCTAAAGACCCCACTTCCAGCCCAAGCTGTTACCTGCTCATGCCAGCTGTGATTGTTCAGTGCCATGTAATGTCGTAATGTGGCGCCATGGAGACGCAAAGCAACCAGGAACTCCTGAAAGAAGAGGAGTCAGGATCAGGGTCAGGGTGAGCCATGTCAACAGCCACCATTTTTGATTAACACACTAATACATACAAGACAGACTTTATATCCGGCCAAGATAATGACTTCATCTCTTGTCATTCCAAGTGAAAATAAATCATAAAAACAATAGTGATAGAGTACAAAGATTTAAAATACAGCAAAAATATGTATGCACACGGTCATACATTTACATTTACAGTGCCCTCTGATATGCAATAGACAAGGCAATGCCTGGATATTTGAATTTGCTGACAATACCTTCACATTTCTCTTGGGGTCCAGTGTGATCTTGATGGCAGTAGACAACATCTGCACATCCGTCTCCCGCCCACCAACACTGCTGACCCCCACCTCTGTAGGGCAGATGGTAGGGTCCAAATGCTCAGGGGCTGTGAACCTGGGCATCTCCAACCGCTCAGGGAGGGGGGAGTCAGGCACAACCGCTACACACAGAGAGAGAGAAATACAGAGGGAGACAGAAAGAGAGAGAGAGGTTAGTTGATGGATAAGCATAATAACATGTCATGCATTCATTTACACAACCGAGTGAGTGACAGAGACACAGAGAGGGGAGTATTTTAAATGGGGGAAATCTTGCAAAATCATAGTTATTTTTTTAAAAAATCGAAAGTTTCCATGGCTAAGCCTCCTGAGCCTCGACCTACGACCTCACCTCTATGATGTAGCTCCACCTTCGTGCTCTCTATGGTAAGGAAGTTGAGATGGGGAGTGTTCTGATGCTGTGTCACGCTAAACATCTTCCCCCCCTCCACATCCAGGATGAACTCTCCATGGTTCTCTTCCACCTTGCGGCCACCTTCGTTCTGCGGGGGAGAATGAGGAAGAGGAGGACACATGAAGATGTTGAGGAGACATGAAAGAGGTCATCCAAGTTTTATATTAATTTCTATTATTTCATATTTATAGATACACTCAAGTCTTCAGCCTCCTGACAATTTCCAAAGGCAAAGTCTGCATGCTGTCTAGAGGCATGCATCATCTACCTGCAGATTAGAAACAGGAGAAGCCGATTGGCTCACCTTGCTGTCAGTCATGGCTTGAATACGGCCTTTTCCTATTAGCACGGTGAGACACAGCACGCTGAGGGCATGATCAGGGGAGGGCAATGACTTTTTCCGGCGCGCTGATTCCCTGGCAGAGTAGAACTGCTCCTCATCATCTGAGTCAGAATCTACAGAAAGACAAATTCCAACATTAGTTGCAGAAAACCAAGGGAAAAGGTTTAATGTTAGGAGACAAGATTGTGTATTTAAGACAGAAAGAACACATCGTGTTTATGATTAATTATGAATAATTAATGATGCCACACAGACACAGATCTGCCATGTGAGTCGAAACCTAAAGGCAGCAGTGGTAACACTGACAGAGCAGAGCTACAGGCTCACTTTAAAGTTTAGTTTCCCCTAGGCCCATTCAGATCATTGAAGCTACTCCTTTGCTAGGGCAGGTGTGTGTGTGTGTGTGTGTGTGTGTGTGTGTGTGTGTGTGTGTGTGTGTGTGTGTGTGTGTGTGTGTGTGTGTGTGTGTGTGTGTGTGTGTGTATGTATGTATAGATGTGACCAGGTGACAGGATGCTGCAAAGTCTGACTAACCGAGTTGGAAGGCTGATTTGCAGAGCTGGAACTCATCGTCCCGAGACGAGCGTTGAGTGGAGGCGCGGGGCTTGTCTGGATCAGTAGGGGGCGCTACAGGAGGCTCCCACATCAACAAGTCATTATTGATCCTGCGGAGGGAGACAGGACAGGTGGAAACATTAATTTACTGTTACAACTGTTGAAAGTTTTTATGGCGCTTGAAAACTGCTCCAACAAACACCAAAAAAACTTGTCAGTTGATGCCTGTCCACTAGAATATTCAGGAAATTCTTTCCCTCCACACTGCCTTGACAAACTAAAAGAACTCTACATAGCAAACATTGTTGCAAGTAGCACACAGTTAGAACATCCATTACACCATCACATCCTCATGACCTCCCTCAAATCTAAGAGAAATGAGCAATACAAGCACAAGCAAGTTCCCCTATTTTACACAATACACAATTGTGGCAACTCCTACAAGCATGCAAGAACGTGCTCCCTCATGTCAACACATCAATGCTAGTGTGAGAAAGGCACTTCTCCCATATCGAGAGGGGAGAAAAGAAGGGAGAAAGAGAGATGGAGAAAGAGATAGTGATAGGGAGAGGTGTAACACTCCTTTATCAACCCTGTGTCCCTCCTTCTTATGTGACTCCACAGATGGTGCAAAATGCTGAGCAACAAGGTTTTTGTTGCAGTTACGCCACAGCATAGCCACAGCCAGGTTATTTGTAACCAGAAGCCTGTGCCTGTGGGAGTGCTCCGGTAATAGCCATCCATTGCCATGTAGACATCTTGGCAGACTCCTTTGCCAGCAGGCCCTCTCCGTTTCTGTGTCTGTAATCCTCAGGATCCAGAAATACTCCACAGACTCCTTGCACTCTCTCTGATAACTGAGTTGACCCTACCTTAACCTATGGCCCGATAACGACCCCTTCACCCCTCACCCCTACAACCCCCGGCCGATGACAATCCTCTTTCAGATAATGCAAGCCGTGGAGAGCGCAAACAGACCCTCTGGCCCTGAAATACCAGAAATACAGTCACATCATCCACATTCTCAGACACCTACTGGGCTGCTCAATGTTTAAATAAAAAACTGTATAGTTCCCATTTACTAACAACAGTGGTATCAAAACAGCCCAAAAATACCACCTCTAACCAAACTCTGTGAGCAAGTGTAGCATCTATTCCTAGTGCATGGCCTTTTGAGACCTGGCAGGCAGTCTCAGAGCTCCTGGAAAGTTACTGTGCAGTCCAAGATCCATTTATCCATCTTATAAACCCTCCAACCAACTGTTTAGGACACAGTGAGTAAACATCAGGACCCTTGCACACCATCATGGCTCGCTGTAATAAGTCATTCATCTCATTTGTGCTCTGTCAGAAGTTTCAGTTCCATACCCATGTCTTTCTCCACATGCAATTAAAAATGTCAAATCCCATTTTCGGAACATTAGAACGTTGCTGGTTTTTAGAACATTACAGCCAGTCCCATTGTAAATCTTCAGTTATGGTGGCAAAAACTGCCTTAATGAAACCAGGCAGTTTAATTAACCAACTTGGAGCAGGTATGTGCAAGCAACAGTAAATACTTCAAAATCAATCAGCTATGACTTGATGTCAGTAATGCAATTCTCTCACAACTACAGACACATCCTTTGTGAAGATGTATATGGGGATGTAATGGCGTTCAGGTGAGAGTTTAATGGCTACCTGTTGTAAACGCTGTTGAAGGCCTCTTTGCTGGGCAACAGGATGTAGGCAGTGGGCAGAATGATGTCCACCACACACTGGCTCTCCGACACACACTGCTCCTGGAACACACGCATCTCCTCTGGGTCTGCTGGGATCACCATCTGGAGGAAGGAAAGAAAGGACAGAAAAGAAAGAAAGAAAGGATAGAAAAGAAAGAAAGAAAGAAAGAAAGAAAGAAAGGCAGATACGAGGTCAGGTGGTGTACTTACAGACTACTAATTAGCTGTGTGTGTCTGTGAGTGAGTATGTGTTTGTGTGTGTATGTGTGTGTGTTTGTTGTGTGTCTCCGTATGTTGTAGATACCTCCTCCGTCTCAAACATGGTGCGGTTCGATGAAAATGGCGAGCTGTTCTTCTCGCGCATCTCACAAGGGTTCTCCAGAGACATGGAACCCAAGCCCAGATCCCTTAGAACCCCACCCACCATGGCTTCGCTGCTGAGGTTCCCCCTCACACGCACCGAGATCCTACAGAGGGAGAGAGAGGGAAAGAAAGGGATAGAGAAAGAAAGGGACAGAGGGAGACAAAAGGAGAGTTCATATTCAGTGGGCTTTAGATAAGCTAGCTTTAAGCAGCTGTGGCTTTTCATTGAGAAACCTTTAGCTTCTAGATGTCTTCATTTGCATTGTACAGTCACACATGATCAAATGTGATGATAAAGTACCTAGTTGATTGGCATGCTAACTTCAGAGCACATCTATACAATGTGATGTGTGTGTGGTACGTATGTCTGACTCTTCATATTCTAATACTCTTTCTAGGTCTATTAAAATGGACACTTTAACGAAAAAGAATTAAATTCAAAGAATTCCATTATAATTAAATTTTATTCAATAATATTTGTACAGCATTAGTTACAATACTATTGTCTGGCAGTGCTTTACAGATAGTACAAGTAAAACCTGAGCAATAGGGCCAACAAGGGAAACCACCCTTGTGATATTTATTTAGTGAGAAACCTTGGGCAGACCAACTGCTAGGAGCAATGCAGAACAAGTACAGTCAGTTGTTTAACATACGTGACAGACCAGTTAGACTTTGGCTATGCATCATACCAGCATAATTACACATTGTTTCTTCATTCATGTTCATATTTGCGCGTGCGCACACACACACACACACACACACACACACACACACACACACACACACACAAACACACAAACAAACACACAAACAAACACACACCTGGGGATGGCATCAGGATTCTGTTGGTCTAGGCCCTTCTGGACACGAATGCAGGGGAAAGATCCACCTTCCCAACCCTCATACACACCTGAGACACAGGAGAAACAGCCACACCAATCAGAGAGGGAGGGAGAGAGAGCGAGAGAAAGAAAGAAAGAAAGAAAGAAAGAGAGAGAGAGAGAGAGAGAGAGAGAGAGAGAGAGAGAGAGAGAGAGAGAGAGAGAGAGAGGGGGGGGTGGTAGAACTCAGACAACTATTTAAATACTATATTTAAAACAACTATAAAGTCAAATTTACTTGTGAATTTATTAACACACACACACACACACACACACACACACACACACAAACCACAAACACATACCGTGGAGGTCACTGAAAGTGGCTTCAAACAGCGTGCTGAGGTTAAGGTCTGTTTGGGAGCTGGAATTGGGCATGTGTGCATCTGCATGTGCATGCGAGAGCTTGTGTGCGTCTGGAGGCACATCGGACGGGCCCGACTGGGTTCGGATTTCCAACTGCGACACCTCCATCTTTAGGGTCTCACTCCGCACGGCTCGCTGGCTCACAGGTCGCCGCTCTTCTGGAGGTCGGAGGTCAGGGATAGGGAAGCGGAGCTTGAGGACGGCGTGAGGGGAGAGGAGACAGAGGGACGAGTGCTGCTCTACACACTGAGTCTGCAAAGACAGACAGACAGATAGACAGACAGACAGACAGACGACATAAAGTTACAGTTTTTGTTCTAATTTGGTTATTTATATTTATAGTATTTATTAGTATTTATATGTATTTATAGCATTTATTTTGTTAGTATTTTATACATCCTCTAAAACATTAAAGATTATTTGTTGTTCATAAAAACAGAAAAATGATGTGACATTTTGTGTGACCTTGAGAGGTCAAGGTCATGTCGACCTTGGTGTTATACCCACCGGCGCTTTTATTGGAGAATCACGGGAGTCAGGATTGGTGCTCAATGATTGGCTGAGACAATCCAGACGGCCGATGATGTCAAGATCCAGCTCAGCGGTCAGTTCCCCGAGCTCAATCCGCAACACACTCTCTCTGCGCAACACACGCTGCTTTGCTCCCTACACACACACACACACACACACCAAAGAAATACCACACACAATGTTTAACCATGTGAAAAAAACATATATTACACATTGCATATTCACACAACTCATTCATATTTGTGTGTGTGTGTGTGTGTGTGTGTGTGTGTGTGTGTGTGTGCGCACATATTACCTTGCGTGTGTTCCTCTCTGAGAGACTGTGATGTATCTGAGCACAGGGACGTGCCACGGCTCCCACAGTGAACAGGCCGGCCGTCTGGAACTGAATCAGCTGCACACACACACACACACATACACACAGATATACACACACACACACACACACACACACACACACACACAGTCATCAATACAATCATTATGCACACAACAACTCACATATCGAAGGCTGAGAGCCATAAGTAACATAACATAAGTAAGCAACTTAACAGGAGAGCCAATAAAAATTGATAGACAAACTAGCATGTTGAAGGTGACTGAACAAAAATTACAACATGGCTGTTCAACTGCTCAAGCCATTGCAGCTGATAAGTTTGTGTGCTTTTTTTTTACCAGTTTGTTTGTGTGTGTGTATGTCTGTGTGAGTGTGTGTGTGTGTTACCTCTGTGTACTGAGGTCCGGTGTTTTCCCATAGACACTCAAGTAGCTCCAGTCTGCTGAAGGAGAGGTCGGAGGTCACTGCACGTGTGTGTCGCCCAGCACTCCGCATCTCGCACGACATCTGCATGGCTGCTCCTGTCAGCCTAACACACACAAACGCAAAAGTTCAAACAAAGGACAAACGGAAATGTCATGAGACCATTACCAAACACATAAATCTAGAGTAGACACACGTGAATATTTAGTCTCAGTTCTGTAAAAAGAATAAGAAAGTAGTTGTGCCGTTTCTATGGCCCGTGATGTGGAAGTATAGATAGGCTGTGCGCGCACGTGTCTGTGTGTGTGTGTGTGTGTGTGTGTGTGTGTGTGTGTGTGTGTGTGTGTGTGTGTGTGTGTGTGTGTTAAATGTGAGGCTCTACTAGCCTAGAACTCTAGACATACCCAAGCAGTAGCAAATTGATTCGCTCAGCGAGCTATACTGTAGGTTGTGCTCAGACATCGGTAGTGTTTAGCCAATCACAACTCTCTATGTTGGCAGGGAGTCATTGGGCAGGCATAGCGTTGTTTGAATCGGTTTGTTCATTGCTCTGATTGGTGGTACAGTAGCTGTCGTACCCAAAGGTCTATAGATCATGGTCAGACTATACATTTTATGCTATAGTGTGGCCTGTCAGGCTACTGCTGTATAGTGTGTGTGTGTGTGTGTGTGTGTGTGTGTGTGTGTGTGTGTGTGTGTGTGTGTGTGTGTGTGTGTGTGTGTACCTGATGTGCAAGTCCATACCTTATGTGTGAATGTGGGCAGGCTTTGCTGAATCCCGCCCGGAGGTGGTGGAAGTCTCTTTCGCTGAACATGCTGTCTCTAAAGAAGGCCAGCTCTTTGAAGAACACCTCCGACACCGCTGCAATTGAGGACTCTCCATCCGGCCCAGGGGGCGGGTTCTGCTCCAGCAGTGTCAGCGTGACTCCGCCCAGTGTGAGGCGGAGCAAAGCATCTGGCTTCATAGAGTCAGTTTTGCTGCTGCCTGAAGATCGACCTACAGTAGCACAGCAGAGAGACGGAGCCATTTAAGCTTTAGCTCGGAGCACTTCCAACCATAACCCTGTTGTTTAAATTCACAGAGTGTTGTAGTCCTTGTAAAACAACTTTAAACCAGTTTGTGTTCAACCTGAGGGTTCCACCGACTTTTGTATCTTTGAGGCTCCGGGCCTGAGCATTCCAGTGTGTGTGTGTGTGTGTGTGTGTGTGTGTGTGTGTGTGTGTGTGTGTGTGTGTGTGTGTGTGTGTACCTGGAGGCCGGTTAAATTGGGGCACAGATGATAGGGATCCTGCTACAGGATAACGTCTGGGACAGTTCAGCATACCCTACAGAAACGCACACACACACACACAACATTAGTCCAAGTTATGACACACTACAGCATGATCTGCTTTGGTCTGCTTTTGATCTCATGATGAAATATGTCAATAAGTCAATAAGTCACACTCGAAAGAATTCATTCACGTCACATAGTTATTGTTTTACACACAATACAGTATCATAATATGATCATGCTTTCGGTCATGAACTTTAATAGCAAGTCTGCATTGATCGAAGCATATGCATAAGTGTTACATTTCTGCTACAAAGGCACACTTGAAAGAATTCCACACACACACACACACACACACACACTGACCTGTGGTGAGAGAGGGTGTGTAAAACTCTGTTGGCTGTGTGTGGAGGACTCCATATCACTGTCTGAGAGCTCGCTGCCTGAACGTGCAGATAACACACTGCTGCTCATGCCTGGCCCCATGGAGTAGAACATCTCTGCACGCACACACACACACACACACACACACACACAGATACACATACATTAACACAACAGACACAGTACAAACACAAACAGCATGCATACACACACAAACAAAATAAGTACAAAATGCAGAATTAATATACTGTAGTTGGATCATGACCTCTTCAATCAGAAATCACTTGAAAGCATATGATCATTTCCACAACACACAGGGCCTTGCACACAAAAACACATGTGCAGTACAAACACACACACACCTCCATTTTCCAGGCCAGTGAAGAATGGTTCTGCATCAGGTTCTAGCATTGTATCAGCACTGAGCTGCTTGTGGAGATCTTCCTCTATGACTCGCAGATCCTCAGATCCCAGTGGACGACTACGACCCCCACACACCCCCACAGACTCTATACACACACACACACACACACACACACACACACACACAGAGAGACACACGAGAGAGAGAGAGAGAGAGAGAGAGAGAGAGAGAGAGAGAGAGAGAGAGAGAGAGAGAGAGAGGTTGGCTTCATTAGGAATCACATCATTCACAGGGATGATGTTAAAGTGTGTGTTTTTGGTGTGTTTTTGTTGGGTCACCTGTCTCAATGCAAAGGGCCTCAAGCAGGCTGGTCAGGTCTGTGATCTGGTCTGGGCTTAGCAGCAGGTGCAGACAGCCCACCTTCCCATCCAACTCCAACTGAGAGAGGGTTGAAGGAAGGAGAGAGAGAGAGAGAGAGAGACAGAGAGAGAGAGAGAGAGAGAGAGAGAGAGAGAGAGAGAGAGAGAGAGAGAGAGAGAGAGAGAGAGAGAGAGAGCAGTGAAACAAGAACTGTTGAGGAATCCACGGCTGTATGTAAACTCTCTCTCTCTACACACACACACCTACAGTACATCCACACACACAAACACACACCTACCTTGGGACCAGGCAGCATGTCATTCTGTTTGATCTTGACTGTGGTCTCCATGAAGCCAGAGCAGCTGCCGATCAGCAGAGGGTGGCTGGGAAGCTGAGGGGAAGCTTTGGGTTCTTCATCTCCCTCACCACCATCATCCTCTTCTTCACTCTCCCCCTCTTCCTCCTCCTCTTCCTCATCTCCTTCCTCCTCTGTGTGATCTTCATCAGCAATTAACTCCTAAGGGTCACAGACATACAATTAAGAAACAGCTGCTCGACTTGATCCAAATCTGCTCTTGATAATAATGGTACGTGTGTGAGTGTGTGTGTGTGTGTGTGTGTGTGTGTGTGTGTGTGTGTGTGTGTGTGTGTGTGTGTGTATATACCCGAGGTCCTCCCATCTTCTCATAATAAAGCTGGACAGCACTGAGCTGGAGGATCTTGTGTAAGAAGGCAGGCGGCTGGTGGATGTCTACAGGCACCGTTTGACTGGAGTCCTTCACTGCCTCGTCACAGTAGTCCAGCCTGCAGTACCACACAGCACCACACGGGGCAGCACAGAAAGCACAACACAAGACAAACATGTCAGGACACAGTCAGGCTTTTTATAAAGCACCACTTGGCTTGACACACAGTCAAACTAGAGGATACACAATTTTATGACAATGTCAATAACATAAATATGGTCGCACAACTGTCACACAATCTTATAGACAGACAATTCACAGAAATTGCACAGAAAAAAAAATTGAAGTGTTACAAATAGATAGAACCTCTGGAGATCAGTGTATGGGGTCACTAGGCGTATCGCCTTCTGTACACTTCTGCACACAGTTCAACTAAAGATTGCCAGTCACACAAAATCTGGGTGTCTAATGTATTTCCAAAGAAGGCATCACACAAACTAGGAATCAACCTCCATTTGTTCAAGGCACTTAGCATTCTGCAAGTCACACTTCTATGATGACAGCTGTCTTGCACTAACAGAGGATCCCTGAATGTGAGATATTTCCTTTGGAACAACTGAGGTCTAAAGTGAGACTGTGATGGCTCCATTTTAAAGGGACACCATGCAATTTCAGCTGTAAGACTAGTGAACTAGCTTCATTCACGGCATACAGAGTCTTTCTGACACTACTACAACATTGCTAATGATGCCTGATAAAATTTAAAAAAAAAGAAATAGCAAAAAGTACACAAGGCTGGATGGCTGATGGGAATAAAACTTCAATTTATCCACCATTTATATGACTACACGTCATTCAAATTAATGTGGAGATTGTACCAAAACAAATCCTCTAATACAAAGGGTACCTCAAACAGTGGTGAAAAGCTGCCTAGTGCCCTTTAAGTTAAACAGCAGATAAATCTAACCTTATGTACCCTATGTTTTTCATTGCCATAGTAAGAGTATCTGAGGGACAAAGGCTAAGGCAATGGCCTACTCTTCAAATAGTAAAGAATTCTACGATAAAACATTACTTGTTTTGAGCAAAAAGTCACCAAAGGACAATGTTCAGTTAATGTGTGAATGCATTGTTTGTAAATGTGTGCAAGGAAGTGCAGTGGCAAACACTTGGTAGATGCTTGAATTGTGTTAACAATCATTCCATCTTGTCCGCTGCGCAAAACTATGCCAAACGACGAGACAATTTAAAACTGGCGAATGCAACAAAGAACAGCATGTCTGCCTCAGACTGTTGTTGGTGTAATGAACACAACTGGTGATCATCAGATAATGTAAACTGTTTGAAAGTAGATGCCCTTTCTGGTGTCATCATGCCTTTGCAGAATCAGGCTAGGACAGACTTAGTATGTGCAACTCGACCCTATATTTGTGTGTGTGTGCGTGTGTGTTTTGCAGCTAAAATGGACTTGCATTCTCAAACCAGCAGGGTCAAGTTCAACAAGTTCAGCAACTCACTGACTTAGTTAGAGCAAGTCTGTGTGTGTGTGTGTGTGTGTGTGTGTGTGCGTGTGTGTGCGTGTGTGTGCGCGTGTGGATTCTCTTACCGTTTGATGTGCATCTCTAAGGCAACCCCAGACTCAGAGTCCAGAGGATGGTGCTCAATCCGGACAATGGTGTCCAGGAAGGTAACTTTGATCCGCCGTAGCACTGATTGAAACACGTACACACACACACACACACGCGTCAGGATGTGTGATATGGAAGATGCAAAGAGAGGAGTATGTGGAGACACATGGCATTTGTGTGTTTGCATGTCAAAAAGTGTGTGTAAAAGGGGTACCTAGACACAAGTGCACACCTCTGTGTAAATGAGTTATAGTGATTGAGGGTGCCAGCATGTGTCAGAGGAGGGTTATTAATAACAAAAGGGATTAAGAGAGCTCTGTCAAAGAGATACAGCAGCTGGGCTACTACTCCTACACACACACACACACACACACACACACAGAAATGGCACACTGATAGTTTCTAAACTTCGATCATACTGTACACAGAGGAAAATCTCCTTATGGCTCCTGAACACTCATGCACACACACATATACACACGCATGCACAGCGAAATACAGTATACTGTATGATCAATGCTGTGTCAGTTTGAGAAAGTAAAACACAGACACAAACGATTTCACAGTGCCAAATCCTAAACAAATGGACCCTGTAGTAAACCTATATGGCCCTTTATTCAAACCCATGACAGCCCCATATATTTTTACCCACCCAATTTCCAATACCTAACCCACACACACACACACACGTACACACACACACACACCTGTCTCGATGGTTTGTGCAAACATCTCCAGGCCCTCCAAAGGTGCAGGCGGCTCTTCGGGCGCCTCCGGCGGGTCCTTCAGGCACTCCTGGGCTAGCTGCATGCTGGATGTCATACAGGAGGACCAGCCCTGAGAGTCCCATCCTCCTCCTGTGTTGTGTGTGTATATACACACACACACACACACGCGTTTCAACAGTGTAACAAACCACAGAGGCACTAGTGTACATTTAATTATGCAAGAAACATCTATCTTAACATCCATGATCAATGGAACACAGACGCAAATAGCATTTGTTTCAAACCACTATACTGTACAACAGATGACTGTAGGCTAGAAGAGGTGCCAGGTACCCACCTGTTCTGTACTTGGGTCGGCATGTGATCTGTAAACCAGTGACTTCGAGGATGCAGTGGTCGGTGACCAGGGCAGCCCACGGTATAGTCACGGCAATGCTGCAGACAAAGCCTTCCAAAATCTCCAACGGAGCCCCAAGGGACTCCAACAACTCGTTCACCGCCTGTAGGGCGTTCACACCATGAGTACAAGTTTGCAAAGATAAACAAAGGGACAAGGCCGTGTGCGTGACAGTAACCCCAACGTGGGAACAAGCAGGAAGACATTGTGAGAAAAATATGGACCAAGTGAATTAATGACAAACGACACCACGTCCATATCGCTGGAGGCTGGTTCGACTGGGTTCGGGGCGTTTAACGTTATCTGGAGAGCAAAACAATCCGCTAGCTGCTAACCTTAGTTAGCCTCCAGCAATAAACATCACAACCCAAACCACATAACTGTCTTCCAAATTTACCATATGATGTGTTGACATCGTTTTACCGTGAACACATATCGCTACCCTGAAATAACATGTCACAACCGTAACTTCTTAAACTGGTACTCTTGGAGTCCTAGGTTGCGAAATCTTCCTGGAAAGAAGGTGCCTAGCACACAGCTAAATTCACGTTCCTCAGCTAACGTTAACTTACATTAGATATGATAGCTAGGAGGATACCTTGCTTATTTGGGAGCTAACGGCCACCAGACAGCCTGTCAGGAGAAGACACTGTCAACTTACCCATACATCGAGGTTGATTTCTTTGATGACCCCGCTGCCATTGTACAGGTCGAGAGTAAGCTGGTCCAAACTCAGTCGCTCCTGTAAGTAATGCCCGAGATAATGTTGTAGAAGGTATCGACAGGCCCGTTTCTTTATTGAGCCCGACCAGGGAAAGAGCCACCGAGACATAGGGCCAGAGAAGTGGGGGTAAGGGAAAGAAAAGGTGGCGGAGAACGTATACGAGAAAAGCCCTCCGGTAACTGCATAACAAACAAAACAAAGTGGACTGATAACAACGAGCAAAGGGTCGGGTAGCTAGCTCGCTGGAGCTAAGGAAGGGGGTAAACCGTAACTTCCTATCCTGTGACAAAAATTGCACAAATTCTTCTTGTCAGGAGACACACAACCCTATTACTTCCTCACGGGACTTTTCAGCCTGTGTCTATGGTCGTCTCCGCCTGTCCCGTTAAATTTCTGGTCGAAAACGGAGCGACAGGTCCTCTGGCGTTTTTCTTGTGGCTGAGGTTGTTTATTGTTTTCATACACTAGGCAAGTGATGGAACTAGTGGAGCTACGTCACTACGTCTTTGCCGTCGTACGTACAGGACGTTGAGCAGTCTCTGCGTTGATCTTACTCCATTTTGGGAAGGTCAAAGTACTCTGCTGTTGACACGGACATCACTTTGCGACTTTCATTTCAAGGGCAATATTAACGTCACTTATTGTATCATGAAAACACACAGACACCGAAATTGGACTGTAACATGGTTTTTAATTGTCAAAAGCCACTGTACAAAATAATTTAAAACAGAAACACAATGATAGTTTTGGCCATGACATTTTTTTAGTGTTTCCCTGTATCGTTCATAAAAACAAACTAAAAAACAAAACGAAAACAAAAGACACTAAAAAAAATCCATATAAAACAAGGTCTTGGATAAACATTTTCCACACAAGACAGCTGATGTTCTCTGAATGACAAACAAATTGATTGGGTTCCTTATCACTTTATAAAAGCGACATCAGGGATTTTTCCTTGGGCCTGTACAACAACAAAAAAAAAGAAACACAATAACGTTAAGTTCGAACACAGATTACAAAAAAAAAAGTAATTTTGCTATCTAAATATATTTTTTTTCACATTGCTTCTAGCATGTTTCATGACAGTTTGAAGGGGTAATACATGATACATTTGTAAGAATATGAATATGTTTTTATGTAAACAATTGATTGAACATCTTAGATAACAATTGAGGAATTGATTTTATATATACTTTTTCAGAATGAGACAACAGGGTGGTTAAACTGTGTCTCTGTGTGCATGTAAGAGCTAAGATATAATGATTAGCAGAGTATGGTTGTATGTTAGTGCATGTGTGCGTGTGTGCAATTACCTTCATTTGTGTGAAGATTTGAGCAGCTCTATCAAAGTCCCACTCGTTATCCTGTAGGCATCTAAGAGGAGAGAAGTACACAGAGAAGCTTAGGAGTGTGGATACACAGACGCTGAATAGAACTACTCATGACACTGCAAAATCCCATCAGACACAACGGCAGAAAGCTGTCATTATGTCTGTCTATTGGACACTTCATGGTTCATTAATTAAAGATTTCCAGTAAGAGGCTTGTAACAGTACCCCCAAGAAGGTTATGTTTTCGGCGGCGTGCGCGTGTCTCTGTCTGTGTGTGTGTCTGTCTGTCTGTGTACAACATAACTTGAAAAGTACTGCACAGATTTCGATGACTTTTTCGGACAACGTGTGTATTGGCCCAAGTAAGAACTGCTTTTATTTTGGTGGCAATTGGTGATCCAGAACATATGGAATTTATATTGTGTCTGCGTCTCTGAGTGCTTTTCTAGTTGTTTTTGTGTTAACTCACTTCTGTGACCATTCCAGGTTCATGCCAGACTTGAGGGAGAAGGTGTTCAGCATTTCCTGCTGAGGAGCAGAGAGGGTGGGCACCGGACTGCTTGATGGTGTGGGGGCAGGAGCTGCAAACGCCCGCCGGATCTCCTCTGTCGTGGCATTCCGCACAAACAGTTCATCATTTACTATGCATAACCTGAGAGAGAGAGAGAGAGAGAGAGAGAGAGAGAGAGAGAGAGAGAGAGAGATGGGCCCACAAGCAACAAAGAGATGCTTTCATTAGATAGTTAAAAGTCCAATCATATGAGCCAAACCTAGAGAATAATATTTACCTAACTGAGCTGAGAAATCTCTATAGAAGATGCTTGTGCAAATTCTCCTGATGTTTATAGACTATTTCCTTTCCATCCTTTGAATCCACTAATGTTAGGATGTGTGATGCTACAATGCTTGTAGTATAATGACATTACATATTCTCGGATTATTCACTTAAATGTGATTTGTTCACTTAATATTTATCTTACTAGAGGAAACATACAAAAAAAAGATGTTGTTTTCTCCATGCCTCAGTCCTTTAATCTTAAATAATGTGAGCTGAGGCATAAAGTGGTTTTAGCTTGTCGACCACAACAAAGAGTTAAAATGTCGGTTAAGTCTGCGTAAGCTCTGACTCAATCACATAAACATGTTAACTCATTAACTTGTTTATTTGTCATGAGCAGAGAGAGAGAGAGAGAGAGAGAGAGAGAGAGAGAGAGAGAGAAGCACACAAGACCGTTTACAGATGGCAACATCTGACCCAGCTGCTACCTCCGTATGATAAAGTCTCCATGACAACAAAGTCATACAGACTCAGAGAAGGGAGAAGGGATTACCCTGAATTCCCCGCAGGAACGGCGATGAAGACTCGAGAGAATGCCCGCACTGAATCTCTGGATTTGCCGTCCACTAGAGAGACAGAGACAAAGGAGGGGAGTGGGGGGTGGAGTGGGGTGGGGTGTTATAATAACCTCACTTATTTAGAAAATAAACCAGAAGAACCTAAGAAATACAGGCAATAAACCAAACCTACCTTCTTTGAAGACTCCACTTACAGTGAATGATAATAACGTATTCTGAAAAAAACAAATAAACATTCACAGAGTATGAATACCAGGCATACATATGATTATTACAACATGAGGACTGTAAGTGAATGAGAGCTGTACCGTGTATGTGTTGACGTCCACATTGAAGCACGCCGTGTCATGTTGAGTTTTGGGCAGCTCGTTCAGAAATGCCACCACGTTTAAGCGAGTGTGTTTCACAAGCCGAAAACGAGTTGCTGAAGAGAGAGAGAGAGAAAAATGATGATTAGGCCTGAGGCAGCAGTTTCATTACGAGTCTGTGGGTGGATTGTTGGGTCTTAACGGCATGGTGTGGGCATACAAGTAAGTGAGCAATCAGATGTGCATGAGAGGGAGAGAGAGAGAGAGAGAGAGAGAGAGAGAAGGGAGAGAGAGAGGGGGAGAGAGAGAGAGGGAGGAGAGAGAGAGAGAGAGAGAGAGAGAGAGAGAGAGAGAGAGAGAGAGAGAGAGAGAGAGAGAGAGAGAATTCTTTGGCAACACTGTACTACTGACTAATGCCAAGAAACCCCCTTAGAATTTTAATTTGAGAGAGAGAGAGAGGCAAAACTTACAGGGGTCTTTGAGCCTTTTGATATTTCTGCTGTCCTTCTGGTACTCCCCCAAACTACACCTGAGAAGGAGAGGAAGGCAGATCAATATGATGAATGCGATTATGGGATGGCCCAACTTGAACAGAAATCAGAGTGTGGGAGTCAGTAGACAGAGTGTGAGTGTGCGAGTCCGGGGGTTTGCTGGTCTACCTTCCCCAAGTGTGTGTGTGTGTGTGTGTGTGTGTGTGTGTGTGTGTACCTTGTGGGGTTCTGTGCACTGAATGGCGTGCAGAGAGAGAAGCAGGCACCGTCATGATACGCATCCAGCAGGGGCTGTCTGTCTCCTGAGTCATACACACTGTAGTACCTACAACACACACACACACAATGATAGATACATTTTTTATCTGGAAACTCACAGATACGTTGAAAACATGCAACTTAAAATCAGTCATGAGATTTTTTTTGCAGCATAAAATACAACAAGAACAATATGTGAGCAATATGTGATACTGTCTAATTTCTTATTTCATGATCTAGCAATACTTGATAAGTTTCCCTGTACACTATGGTTGACACTAATCACCAACAGGCCTACTGATTAGATCCAAGCCTGCTGGTCTCTGCATTCCCCCATGCATAAAGTATGGATAAGGCACTCCAACATTATCCAACCAGCCCCACAGAGCCAGAGCACAAACACTAGAGCAAACCTCTGTGGTGGGCTCAGTCACACAGGACGTGCTGTTCCACTTCTATAGACTGGCCACCTTTACACCTCACCTTAACTGGCTTGAGCTGGAATGTTCTAGAGTGCCTTAAGGCTCAAGGAACTAAAGTAACCATAACTACCACTGGTGACCTCTATATCTCTGCGCTCTGTGGTTGATCTGAAGCCTCGCCACAACTATGATATCCCGTAATTTATCAAGCTGTGTAAGAGCTCTTTGCAAAAATAGAAAAAATAAATAAATCTCTATGAGCAATTTAATCATCCACACCCAGAGTAATGTCATTAAGGTAAGGTGTTTTTTTGGTGTAATATTTTTAGGTGAACCATTACGACAGAAAGGGTTTTGAATTCTGTTGAAAGTCTGCTACTGGCACAAACACACACAAATTGGGCATGGGCGGCCGCGCGCGCACGCACGCATGCACGCACATACACACATACACACACACACACACACACTTACTGTTGTAAGAATCGCAAGATGAGGCTCTTGATGTCATCTGAACAAAAATAACTCCCCTGAAGTTGAAAACAGAAAATAACCGTAAGTTTGTAACAATGACGACATATATTCAACTACAACACCAGTGCATTACCTGAACCTCCACAGCAGAATTATGTGTGTGTTTGTGTGTGTCTGTGTGTGTGTGTGTGTGTTTATATGAGACAAAACAGACTGGAGCTTCTGCTACCTTGCAGGGCGGAATGGTGGTGGGGGCCTCAACATCAAACCCAATAGGAGGAGGAAGATCATGGCCGTCCTAAGGTGGGGGGGCAGAGAGAGAGGAGGGGGAGGGAGGGAGAGAGAGGGAGAGGAGAGAGAGAGAGAGAGAGAGAGAGAGAGAGAGAGAGAGAGAGAGAGAGAGAGAGAGAGAGAGAGAATTTACATCTGAAAACCTTTATTTAGATAATTACTTAAAGGCTTCACATCACTTAAACATTCGCACTTTCTGGATTTTTCCACCTGATCACTTCTTTCCATTGATTAAAGCGCAGTACATACAGTAAGAAAAGATAAACAGCTGACTCAAGAGCAGTGGAGCCCACTTGCTGATAAGGCCCCAGCAGATAACTGATAAGCTGGGACACAAAACCAAAACATTCCTTAAGGGGAAACACACATGGAAAAAAAAATGGTTTCTAATCTCTCTGAATGACTGCTTCCTGACTTCACACGTACATATCCAACAATGTCTGTTTATGTGTGTGTGTGTGTGTGTGTGTGTGTGAGAGAGTGAAGGAGTGTGGCGATGGCTGCCCTTGAATATGTAATAATTGACTAGCTTATGACTTCGTTAGTACTAACAAAACAATGGTGGACAACGCGTCATGAACAGAGTGCAGGCAAACATCACAAACAATACAGCAATCAATACGACTACTGATGGAGAAAATGACAGTGAGCTTGAGAGAAAGATGAGAAAAGAAGTAAAGTGGTAAATTATCAAAACAAAAACGCTCATTCATGAGGTATGTGGACGCATTTTAGGTTTTCATTCAACATGCAAAAACCCATCAAAGTTAAAAAACAAGCAAGCAGGTGACTGTGAGGGACTGAGATAGTCCTATGAAAGTGTACCAGTGAGTCCGAGTGTGAGAGTCCTATGGAAGTGTAACAGTGTGAGAGTGACATCAAGAGCCAGAGGAGTGATAAAAGAGTGATATGAAAGTGTAACTGTGTGTGTGAGTGACAGCAGGAAGAGGGATAAAGAGAGTCTCACCAGCTTCAGTAACCGAGGGAATCGCTCCCGGATGGCACTGCCGTTTCCATGGTACCCAGGAGAGAGCAGAGAGAAACATTATCTCTGACTACTCTCAAAGTCACACACACACACTCATTCAGTCTTGCAAACACACTCACACCTATACCCTAATCACACACACAGATATACCATACTGTATCAATGCTCACACTTTCTTCCTGCCAAATTAATTAGCTTCCAGCAGAGAATTCATGTTTTATAATAAATACATGAATAATCTATTTATTTCCTCCCATTACTGTAGAAACAAATACTGTACTGTTCTTTTAAACCCTCATCATCCCATCTCCCACCTCTACAAACACACACTAACACCTTTCTCTCCCTCTTCCCCCTCACACTCACACACACACACACACACACAATCACGTTTCATGCCTTTGTCCCCATTCCAGTCATCCCAGAGCCCAGGTACACTTACCTGTGTCCGGGGACTCACCTGTATCGCCACACACACACACGCAGGAGAACATACGTCATTAAACACACAGCCGCCAACAGAGCAGTGGGCCCCTCACAAGCACACATTCACATATGCGCACCCACACACTCACACATATGAATACTGTGTGTGTCTGTGTGTGTTATAGCTTGTACTTATACACACAGAAAACACAATGCTGTGACTGAAGAAGAGGACGTGTGTGAACTTTAGAGGGTGCTTCTCTGGTACTGCAGGTATGTTGTCAACAAAGGTCCACAACCTTAAAATCAGCTGAATTTGTGCATCAGCAGAATCACATTCGACACTTTGACATCGACAAAAAACAAAAACACACACACGCACCCACACACACACATACACAATTACATCTAAAGGGGTTCCATTCGAGGACCTAACATGTAGAAGGCTTGAGAGTTACAATAGTGATAAAGACACATATATTACAAAACTGGCACGTGGTCAAATTCTCCTGATATTGTCCTTCAACACATCACCATCCTACATAAAGAAAGAAAATGATTAACAAACACACAATCGTGCGCCTGCACACACGCACACACACAAGCACACACACACACACACACACACACACACACAATGTCTCGCTTTGACGGCATCTGTGGAGAAACCCCATTAACTTGTGGCAGAGGCAGAGCTGTGGAAGGCCAAAGCAGGAAGTGTGTGTTACCATGGCAAAGTTGACCCCTGCTGCCCCTTGCAACAATCGACCTTCTTGACCGTCTTAGTCACACTTTACTTGCTAGCACACACACTCGACCATCGCTATATAATCATTATAATCTCATAATCAGATAACTGTGTGTGTGTGTGTGTGTGTTGGCCATAAGAGGCTTTTGGTTCTGGTTGCGTTTGGGCCTGAGTCTGCCTTGCAGACGGAGGCTCTTTAAGCTCAGAAGTGAGACGGTTTGTTTGTCCATCCCCCCCGCTATCAGGATGCCATGTCCGTTTGCACTCCTCCCCCTCCAATCATGACAACGCGCTCCCATTGGCTGGGAGCGGAGAGGAGGAGCGTTGCTACGGGATATGCAAAAGCAGTCGCTCGGACAGCCATTCCAAAGGGCAGTGTGGCTCTGCGACTGCAGGCCCACTGGAGCCCTGACTGGTGACACCACTCCACTTCCTGGCTCACTGCGCTGGAGGAGGGGCTTGGAGCTTTTCTCTTCGGCCCCGCCCCAATCACTGAAAGACAGGACACCTGACCTGTCAGGAACCAATCTGCTGCTTCTATAAGGGATTTTTAGACAATGGCCTCCCCTCGTTGTCCCGGGGCAAGAGCCCCTTCTTGTCTGATGTCTCTCTGAAGGCCGGTGACTGCGTCACCAACTCCCATGATGCCGTTCTGCAGAACTCCTCTGGGCCAGATCTAATGACTGTGCCTGCCTTAGGTCGCCCCAGGTGATGGAAGGTGGGATCTTACCCGTCATTGGCTACCAGCCTATCACACTGGCCCACTGCAGTGTCTTGATTGGTTGAGGGGAGTTGGTGGGAGGGGAAAAGCCATTGCAAGAGCATGATTGGGTGTTTTTGTTTTTTTGTTTGCACAAAGGGTGATTTGATGGGTGTTTTTTGTTTTTTTGTTTGCACAAAGGGTGATTTGAGACATCACTGTTCCTAGCGATTGAATTTTTTTCCTCAGTTATTTTTTTATAATCTGGCTAATATTCCTTTTGAAGACACAGGAGATTCTTGGGGGGGGGGGGGCTGCAAGGTTTCTTTTATTATTTGAAATATTTAATCAGATTTCATTAATTAAGAGGGTAAAAGACCTCATCAGGATGTAATCTAGAAGATTCTAGCTCAGACGGTCAGTCAGGATGACTGTTAAAGAGCGAGAGGGGTCAACTTCCCCTTGAGAGAAGCGGTCAAGAACCACTGAATCCAGAGGAGCCTGGAAAACCAACTGAAAGTGACCGAAGAGACAGAATGAGAAAGCAGAAGAAAGCTGAAGGTCTCCCGGAGACAGCCTAAAGACAAAGACAACACACACACACACACACACACACACACACACACACACACACACACAAAGCACCAACAGATCCCCAGCCACTTGTACAAAGTGTGTTTATCCAAAACTGAGGTTCGAGGAGAGAGCTAGAAGTAATTGAATTACTTACATACGCAAACATTCTCCACACACACACACATTTATTCTCCACACACACAAACTTTTCAGAGAAAGTCAACAACTGGTCAGTCAGCCAGTACAACAAACAAACACACCGAAACAAGCACGCACATCGTCCAGAATGGTTCAGCCCATTTGTAGGATTCCTTGAAGCAGGAGTCAAAGACACTGAAAATTCTCATAATGGCAGACTGACCAACTGTATTTAAATGTCAAAGCTACAGTCATCACAGCACACTACTTCCTCTGGTTTGCTTTCTCTTTTGCTCCCTCGGCCACAGTGTGGACACACATGGGACCAATGAGCAGTTCTGTGTGTGTGTGTGTGTGTGTGTGTGTGTGTGTGTGTGTGTGTGTGTGTGTGTGTGTGTGAGCGTGCACAAGCTCCAGTACGTAATGTCCAGAGAGCACTTGGCTCATGTGTGTATGTGCTTGTTTTTACAAGAGAGTGGAGTGAGTGTGTGTGTGTGTGTCTCAGAATACAACGGCCATAAAACGCCACCTGCCACAGAATCTGAGTGTTTTTTTTTTTATGTGTGAGTAGATTGCTACTGACACACTCTCTCTCTCTCTCTCTCTCTCATTCCTCTTGGTGCGATCATTCCAAGATTTGTTCCATCCGTCACAGCTGGAGCCTGGCTATGCCACTTTCTTCCACAAAACCCCAGCTGCTCCCACCCCTCCAATCCCCCACAAAGCCACACAGGGCCACCACAGGGCTGGCCCTCTCTCCACTGCCAGGGTTGGCATCCATAGCTCAAACCCAGAATTCCGATTCAAAACAAACAAGCTTCCACATTGCTGTTGTCGTCGTCATCATCATCATCATCATCTTCATCTTCACCTTACCGCCCCCACTCCCTCCCCAACCCGACCCCCCTCCCCTCACACATGCCCCCACACAGCGGCCGCCTGGGAGTGCTGGCCGAGCCCTGACCCCCGGCTGAGGAGCTGACCTGATGTAGGTTGGCTGGTCCTTGAAGTAGTCGCACAGGGGGTTGTGGTCCAGCCACAGCTCCACCAGCTTCATGCCCTTCACCTTGTCCAGCTCCCGCTCCGTACGCAACTGGAGGAGGAGGAGAGACAGGGAGAACGAGTCAGAGGGGAGGAGGATAGGGAGAGAGAAAATTGAAGTGAAAGTGTGAAGAGAGAGAGAGAGAGAGAGAGAGAGAGAGAGAGAGAGAGAGAGAGAGAGAGAGAGAGAGAGAGAGAGAGAGAGAGAGAGAGAGAGAGAGCGGGAGAGAGAGAGAGAGAAAA
>JAODXP020000010.1:7038989-7061489 GCA_027497455.2 Sardinella longiceps | reverse complement strand
AAGGAGGTTATGTCTGTCTGTGTGTCTTTGTACAACATAACTCGAAAAGTACTGAACAGTTTTGGATGAAATTTTTGGTGGTGATCGGTGATCCAGAGCACCATCTGGAATTTATAGTGTCTGCTTGGCAGAAGTGAGTGCTCTCCGAGTGCTCACATAATTGGTATGGACAAAGACTATTCATGGGCAAGCACTTAGGCTTCCAATGTAACTGATGCTGAAACTGCTGGTCAGGAAATATCTTTAGACAACACAATTGAGAGATGTCAGAGGAGGAGCAAATTAAGCTAAATGGCGGGAAAAGAGAGAGAGAGAGAGAGAGAGAGAGAGAGAGAGGAGCTACTTACTAACGGCGCTGAGACGAACCGTCCTGCATCCCATCTCCCATCTGGATGTCGCCATCGTCATCGTCAAACCGGGAGCGGGGGTTGGGTCCAAACCCCCCCGCCCCACCTCGGTGCCGCTGCCTTGGACCCTGATGATCCGTGTGCATGCGGGCCCGAAACGGGCCGCGACCCTTGCGGTTCCGGAAGTGAGGCCCCCCAACACGGTCATCGTGCTCTAGGAGATATCAGTGGAGAAACACAGGAAATTATGGAAATATGACAACAAGGTGAATCAGAGAGAGGCAGATATACTTTCAGTGACAAACGTTTCACACCCATAAAACCAAAGGTCTGACATAAAACTTCACTAAGGGACACACAGCAGACACATCTCTAAAGACAGGATATGCACAGGTAACATTATTGCAGACATTACACATGCACAACCAGCCAAAACTGGATGCTCACAAAGACAACAAGCAATGTTGACCAGGAATTATATGCCTGAAACTGGTATAAATGTTTCTCAATTAAGATGAGTGTAACTAAAACAATGTGCAATGTTAAGAACTTCAGAAACCAACTGGAAAGAAGCGCAAAGTTATTATTATCTAACAGTTACATAGGTCTAGGGCCTGTCTAATTATGTAAGGCGCGGAGCCCACAGCTTGCGATTACATAGCGAAAATATCCATACCCTGACTAATTACAAAGATAAAACTGCTAACTGTACAATGGTGCAATGACTGTGTTAGCAATGACCGGCAGAAACATCAATTTGTATTAACGTTACAACAGTCTACGCAATCAGTGGGATATAACACTGAACGCGCCACTTGTCATTTCGCATACATGGGTGACTTTTTATGACTGTCTTACAGAGTTTACCTCCGAAGATCCGGTCACTGCTGAAGACCGTTCTCTCTGATGATAATCCATCTATAGAAAAAACGATGGGAAAATGCGTTTGAATGTCACTGTATGGGTCAAGGGACGTTGAAGAAGAGACTTACCGTTGTAGTAGCGGGAGTCGTCGGCCGCCGCCATGTTCTGTAAAGGGTCTGTAAACAACCCTGTAACACTGGTGATAAGACACACTAAGACGGCGATTCTCAACCAGAACACGAGTCCCAGAATACCTATGTGCGAGTTACTGAAAAGCAAAGTCCTTTCTGTTACTTGTGTTTACTTCACAGTATGTGAGATTTCGCCGTCGCACGATCACCACCACCACAGTACTGCGCATGAGTGATATTCCTAGAACTACAGTCAGATCTTACTCTTTAGAATTTCCGGAGTTGCCTTTGAAATCCAACTCGCTAGCACCCCCTTCAGTAGAGGAGGGTATTTGCGTGATATCCTAGCTTGATCACAAAATCTTAGCTGTAAATTTTGGCTGAAAAAAGTAACCTTACTCAATATTATTGCCACTCGTCATATGTTATGCCACTGAGGTTGTCATTACACCGATGTCAACCAAACAATACCGTTTAACAGATTTTTTCTTTCAAATGATGCACATACATTATAAAGACTGACTGGATAATTAACTAGCCTAGCCTCACAACATTAGCGAGAAAATAAATTAAACATGACAGCACAAAATAACATAAATTAACAACCATGCATATATTATCAATTTCTCATTCACATAAGAAGGAAGGTTATCCACGTGTTTCATACAGGACAACTATTGCTAGTTTTCTAATGTCTGATATTGGCTAGCATTCCAGCAGTCAGAGGCTATCTTTACTGATATAGGAGCAAAGGGAAAAGTAAGAAAGAAAACAAGACAGTTTGAGAATTACACATACATTTCATCAAAACGTAATGCAATAAAATTGTCGAATGTATTTGTTTGTAATCTGAGTTTTCGCTAAATGATAATGTAGCATACTCCTAGGCATGTTAGCTGAACAGGCCATGTGCCTACTTTTGCTGACTTGAGCGCCATGCACAGATACGTTTTTGCAACAAAAAGGAATGCACTGAAACAACCACCTTAATTACCTGGTGAAGGTCGAACACGTGTAGTTACTGCAAGTGTTGGGTGAAATCGAAAAGCCATTTTTCATGCCCGTCTTATGTGTTGCCATCTAAACCTTTCCTCCATGGAAACGTTCAATGCATGAACTGTACACTCTAATCTGCACCACAGAGCCACAGCCAGGGGGCGGTGCCTCCCAATTTCAACTTTGAAGTTTACCCACTTGCCTAGTGTACCTGATGTGTTTACACAGAGACACTTAGGTTTACATTGCGACGTAAATCTACTAGTGGACTTCATTTAAACGGTTACGTCAGTATTGCGATGGCAACAAAATATACAAGCTGGTTGTTTATGCTTATGGTTCATGCCTGCTGATCAGCATCTTACATGGGCCTAATGTCCATTTTTTTTTGTCTGCCAAAGGCTGCTTGTCTAGTTCAAGATTCAAGATATCTTTATTACTTCTCATCATAGGTTTGAAGCCTATAAAAAGAGTAAAAATTCTTGTGTTTTGTCTCCTCAAAAAAGATAAATAAATGAAAGGTGTGTGTGTGTGTGTGTAGTGCAAAAAAAGTGCCTTATTGTCTTCAGCATGAGTTGAGCAGTCTATTGTTGAAAAAGCTACTCTGGAGTCTGGTAGTGCTAGCTTTCAAACTTCTATACCGTTTGCCAGACGGTAATAGCTCAAATAGTTCTCTCTTGTCTCCATAAAAAAAATAAAAAATCATAGGCCTGCATGCATGAAATGTTTGTTCGAAGGTGCAAGTTTCCTTGGTATTTTCATAAATTGAGCAAGTAACATGCAGATCCTCAGTGTTCTGTAGCTTGCCTTGGCAATTTTGAGAAATGCTCCAAAGCAACAGAGAAAAACTTTATTTCAGACTTAAAATCTGAGCAGTATAATAATGATTTAATACTGTTTATTTTATTTTTATTTTGAAAGATGCATTCTTAAAAATAGCCTCAACAAAACATCAGTTCACACAATATCTTACGTAATCCAACCACTGGATTAAAAATAACAAAACAGAGCATATCAAATGTCAAAACTCATTACAATCACAACTAGCATTTTAGTAGACTATGTGTGAGAACAGGTGCTGGCTACATATTATTTCCTTTTCAGAGGAGACAAGTGAGAAGTTCCCCTAAATTTTGGTTTGTCTGTGAACACACAGGCACAGCAGGATCTGTCACCACATTAGCTGCCTCTGGATCTCTGCCTCTTGAGTCTTAGTCACTGTGTGCTAATAGTGCTGTCTTCATCCTCCATGGACTCTGAGACCTCCTCTTCCTCTCCATCTCCAGAGAGCGTCTGTGAGTCCGAACGCTCCAGGCCGCTGCCCTTTGCTCGCCTGATGGCCTTAGACAGCAGCCGTGTGATAGACGCCAGGCCGATGAGGTACCCGTCCTCCCGGTTCCCCTCGGACCATGTCACGTTGTGCTTCAGGTGCATTGGTTCTGGGGTTGGCATGCTCTTGCCAAAGTCGATCATCCAAACGTTGGCCTTGCTGGAGCTGTCATGGACGAAGAGGAGCGAGCTGCCAATCATCTGGGGGAATGTGGGAGCAGAACAGAAGATATGAGACAGACAAGCTGGATGGATAGCATAGCAGGGCATATAGGGCTGAATGCCACATAAGCCCAGACTTAAAAGGGGGGGTTAAATATTGAGCTGCCTTCCCTAGTCACCAATCACCAGAGATGATGATTATTTTGAACAAGCAATGCTGATAATTTGATGCTGACTGACAAGGTAAAAAACATGATTTCACAAGGCTTAATAGTTTCAGTTTACATTCTGCATCCTGAGGTGAGACATTCAAGATCAAGATCAAAGATGTCATTAATCAGCTAATCATATCATTATTCATGCCAGTTAGCCTTTAAGGCCATAGAGGACTTAAGGCTTAGAAGAGTGACCACCATTAGCTAACACTAGGGTATGTCTAAATTTCTAGGCTAGAAGGCTACAGTAGTCACCTCATGTGTGCTGAAAAACTCAGACTTCTGCAGGGCCGTCCTCAGATCTTGCAGTCTGGTCTGGTATGCCCTCTGGTGGACAGACAAGGCAAGAGTTGTTGGTACACACTGAACATAATATTTACATAAACAGCCAAAACAATAACACCACAGTCTCCAAAATCACTATGTAAAGCATGTGTGCACGTGCAAAAAGATGGAATGACAAAAGTTTGGTGAAAAGAACACTCAGATATGTGATGTGATGTGATGTGATGTTGTTTTTCTCCAGGTTTAGGTTTACAATTGTGTGAGTAATGTATCTGTGTGATGAAGATTTACTATCAATGGAAGTGAGTAGAAAATGGATCCTGACACAGAAAAAGAGACAAATGAAAGGGAAGAGAGTAAATACAGGAAAGATGAGTATGTGACAGTGTGTTTGCAAGAGAGATGGAGAGATAAGAAAAAGTGCAGAGTGGAGAGATGGTGAAAACATGCGAGTGAGTGGTAGGGTATGAGATGGCCAGAGCTTTAGGGAGTAAACAAAATAGAAAACAAAGTAAACAGTACAGAGTTAGGCCTCATTGACTCAAACTGGGCCACAACCATGAGGCAGCTAGAAAACAGAATGGATGAATTTTTTACACAAGTAAAAAAAAGTGGTTTGACGCTAACAATATCAGTTTCACACTGTTGGATGTGAAAATGGGGGTTTTTGAGGCAGAGGCGTGAGGAAACATGCATGAATACCACTGACCAGGATGTTAAGATTGCTCTTGGTGAAGGTAAGGAAGGCATCTATGAGTTGACCTACACTTTGGGTCTTGTTGAAGTCCCGCAAAACAGTCCCATTTTCCAGCTGAAAATATAGACAGACAGGCAGACACACACACACACACACACACACACAGACATACACACGCACACACACACACACACACACACACACAGACATACACATGCACACACACACACACACACACACACACACACACACACAAACAAAACAAGTTTATGTACAAGGGTAATGACTATAAATTAAGATTTCATGTAAAGTAAATATGAATTATGCGAGAGTATGCATGCGCATGTATGTGTGTGTGTGTGTGTGTGTGTGTGTGTGTGTGTGTGTGTATCTTGTTTCCTGTCACCATGATGCCTTCAATCCTGAATCCCAGGGTTGAAGTGGAGCTGACTGAATCCCTCCACTGCATATAGCGCAGCTTGCTCACAGCAGCCTGGGCATGTTCCTCTGGCAGGGGTGCAGATGGATCTACTTTCATCATCTTCTGGTACATATCCTTTCGGAGGCCGGGGCTCACCTTTGCCTTGCCTATCTCCTCCTCCAGATATGTGCTAAGAGAAGGCATGACAAACATAAACACACACACAAACACTAAGTCAAAATTCAGTCATTTTGTGTGAGCTCAGATATGGACCCTAGATATCTGCTCAGCAAAGTCCAAATAGGTTACTATTGCTCTGGAATTCAGGTTATGGTCAAAACCTGCCCCTGATATGCTACGTGTCAAAATATCCAGTCGAAATATCCCTGAATTCTTGCCTATTTTGCCCAGTGCTGATTTTCACTTCATGTTTACATCATGATTTACAAATTTGGATACAGTATGGAGATATGCTGTGTTCCTTATTATGCTCTCTCTCTCTCTCTTTCTCTCTCTCACTCTCTCTCTTTCTCTATTTCTCTCTCGTTAATTTTATCTCCCCTTTTTACAATATTTCATGATGATTATAACCCCTCTTGTCTTCTCTTACCGCACTCCCATTTTGCAGTCCATGATGACGGGGCTGCTGAGGCCACTGAGCAGGTCTTCCAGCCTCAGGTAGTCATTGCCATTGCGACTCATGTGGCCGTAGTACTTTGGCACAAAGTCCCGCAGAGCATCTGACATGAGCCTGCTCAGACAAGCCCCCTCCGTCTCACTCCAGCGCTTCAACACCTCACCACCCTCACTCAACTGGAAGTTACCTACAGTAACAACCAAGCACAGATTTTTACAAATGGGACAATACTTGCGCCTGCTGTATTAGTAATATCATCAAGTGAAAAATATAAGTATAATTTCACACACACACACACACACAGAGCGTTCCAAATGTGAGTGCTATATAATTGCTACAAATAAGTCCATGTTTGTGCATGGGCTTGAGGCTGTATGTGAGTGGGATTGGGTGTGAGTGTCAGGGCATGAGTGGGGTGTGTGGGGGCGTGTACAGTATGAAGATGTGTGAATGCCTGTCATACCTTGATGGCCAGCCAGCTGGACCCAGGAGCTCTGCCTGCGCTTGGACCACTGCATCATGGTCAGGAAGGTCCTCCATGAGCGACACTGTAGGACAGAAGCAAGAGCTTTTTTTTCAATTTGTTTTTGCAACAAAGAGTTCAACGCTGAAGGGTACAAGGTTCCAATGAAGAATAGCCTGCATTGCATGAAATTCGGTCATTGTCGTTGCTATCATTAGCACTTAGCACTGTGAAATAGCAGGGCTACGTGTTGATTCACTCTGGATGATTCCTTTAATACACAGTATGAGAGCTTGTATCTGTTGTCTGTAAACATAGCCTAAGACTAATATTCAGTATTTCACTGGATTACATGATGATAATATTGCGACAGTACAGGGTCGAGGTAATTAGATGCATTGCTATTTCAAATTAATCTTGGTGGATGTAAAGTTAGCTAACTCTATGCTCAGGTGATAGCATGTCTAAATCTGCTTCTATTTTCCATTAGTCCTGCTGCCTGGTATGACGTGTGGAACCCCATCCGAGTGTGTAGGTCAGCATGTGTCTTGTCTTCTCGTAATCATTGTGGGGGGCCATAGTTGGGGAGAAAATAGAACTGACTTACAGTACCAGAGCCACGATGGCCCTTGGAAAGCATGCAATAAAATGTTTGGTTGTTTTTTGGTCTAAAAATGAAAGGTGGCAGTTGAGACTTAGTGCCCATGGTTTTGTGTTACACCCCTTGTTGTACTGCAATCATGCTCATCACTGTATCACCATCCTCACACTCAGCAATCAGCTGAGCAGTGAAAATTACAGTAACATGATGTGCAGTGAAAACACAGTACTCTCTGCTGTGTGCATGTGTTTCTGCATTCTCTCTCTCTCTCTCTCTCTCTCTCTCTCTCTCTCTCTCTCTCTCTCTCTCAATCCAATTTAATTCAATTCAATTTAATTTAAGAAAGCTTACTGGCATGGACTTTTCAATAACATTATTGCTATAAAAGTCTACAAATATGTAGAGTGTATGTGTGTTTAGCTGTCAAGGGAGCAGTGCAAATTCTACAGTTGCTTGCCTATCCTCCCCTGTGCTCTAATGCAAATGCCTTATTCAAAGCAGCCAGGGTCATGCCATTATTTTAAGCCAAATGCAAATAGAGGGACAGGGATGCAGAGAAAGACAGAGCACATGTGTGTATGTGTGTTTTTGTTTGATAATCTAACGCTTGAAGAAATAGGTCCTGACCAGAGTCGCCATGTCAGAAGTTATTAGAAAGCCAATGGCTCTGAAGTAAATTCTGAGAACGATTTCAACATGATCTGAAGCCATCTATGATGTTGCAATTAGACACTAGCCTACCAAAGCAAGTGAGAACAAACCCATAGTGTCGAAGAGAGTCACTTGAAGAGTGCACGCTCATTGGGGGTAGCCTGGCTATCGCACAAACTAAATAATCACAAGTGATATTTAGTCTGGAGACCCACCTATTGCTTTTCTCGTAGCAAAAGTGTCGTTTACAATTGTCCAGAATCATTTATTGGACGCTACGAATATCTATCATCGTGTCTGTACAGAGCCGTTAGCTCAGAGCCAATATCAGAGCCAATACGTGACGTAACGTGACGTAAAATGCAATCAAGCGCTGTGTTAATCCCTTTTTGTTCCGTGATTGGATCCCTAAAGCAGGCATGAATGCTGCTTTACAGAGTGACATGAAATTGGAACAGGTTTAGAATTTTGGTTAGGGTTTGGGCTTCAGGAACATAGGGTTGTGTTAGGGTTAGGGTTAGGTTTAGAATTTTGGTTAGGATTTGGGCTGTGGGAACATAGGGTTGTCTTAGGGCAGTGTTTCTAAAACTATGGGGCGGGCCCCTCTAGTGGGGCGCAGGCACATGACAGGTGGGGCGCAAGACATCTCTTTGCAATCGACCAATGGCTGCACCATGCCCATGCACCATTCACAGCTATTCATCAGATATGCACATATGACAGTAAATTGAGCTTTCCAATGGTGTTATTTGCTAGTAACTGTGATGAGTGGTTGAAGAGAAATTTGGCTTTGAATTAGTATCATGAAAATCCTGTACTCGAAAAGTATTCCTCACAGAGATATTGTGCGCAAATTGAGCCCTCCAGGTGGGGCGTGAAAACTCTCTGCCTTCCAAAGTGGGGAATGACAGAAAAAGTTTGAGAACCACTGTCTTAGGGTTAGGGTTTTAGTAAGGGTTCGGGGTAGGTTTAGAAATTCTAGTTGGGGTTCGGGCTGTGGGAACATAAGTGCTGTAGGAAGATAGACATGCTCCCGCTTACTAGTACTTGCTCAACTTGAAAAATATGACAGTGCTAACTTAGCACTTCTGCATTCTGCATTCTCTAGACTATTCTGGGTGGCAAGCCAAGCTACTGTATCCTTCAGAAGGCTTCTGGCTCATCAGAAGACACTTAGTTCCACTGTAATTACAATATTACAAACTCAGTCCATTCAGTCGTACCTATTCCAGTTGAATCCTAAAGCCTTTGAACAAACATCACTTAATGAGGCCCATAGCCAAGGCCTGTCAGCATCTGACTGCCATACTGTTTTCCAACTCTATTGTGGACACACTTCCATAAAGTAGGGATTCAACTGAATAATTAAAGTAGAGTAACTAGAATAACTATTTCAGGTAATGTATTCAGTAGGTAGCCTAATGTTAAATGTAAACACTGACTTCATTTAAGCTGTCAGTGTGTTTTCTGTCCATTGATCCATTGACAGCTGTGCTGAAAGGCCTCAGCCTCATCCATGTAAGTGCATGAGCATAAACAGGTGCTTAAACATGTTCACACACACACACACACACACACACACACACACACACACACACCACACACCCCCCCATTTGATATAATACCCTTAAAGGCTTCACAAGCAGGCACACACCGGTATGTAAACTTATACCCTGCAGTCACACACACACACACACACTCACTCACCCTCTTCATGATCTTCCTGCGAGCAGCTGTATCCTCTCCTTCACTGAAGACCTCGTCACTCTCAGGAGAGGAGCAGTTGAAGGAGGAAGAGGAGGAAGAGGATGCAGACGAGTGCACCAGCACACGGGACAAGATGTGTTGATGCTGTTGATGATGATGATGGTGGCCCATCTCCTTCATTCTCCTCTCGTTCTCTACAACACTCCTCACATCAGCCATCTCTCCCCCATCCTCTTCCTCCCTGCTGTCGTTCTTCAGCACCCTCTCCCTCAGAGGACACAACATATGTCCTTCTCTCCCACGTTCCTCCCTGGCTGACCCCTCTTGACCTCCTTCATGCTGCCATTCACTTCTTCCTTCATTCCACCTTTCATTCATCCTTCTATCCATTAGACTCCACAGGTTTCTCCTTGGCAGCTCACCACTTTTCTCCTTCCACTCCATCCCTCCTTCTTTCTCCCTCTCTCCATCCTTTGTCCCTTCCTTCCCTTCATTTCCCTCCTGTTCTTCCTCTCCAAGTATCCAGCCGCCTTTTGTGGACTGCCCTGTGGTTGTTTGTGAAGTAGGGTCATTCAGTGTGCTAGTCTGCTGTGAATTTGCTGTCTTGTCAGTGTGTGTTGTGTTGTGTAACGCTGGTGTGTGTGTTTGTGGCAATTCTGCGGCCTCTCTGGTGTCCGCAGGTGTTTGTGTGAGCTCCACTGTCCCTGTTGGTGGTGGTGTGTGTATGACCCCTCTGGTGGGTGAAGATGTGTGTGAGGTGTTCTGCTCTCCCTCCACATCATTATTTGATTTTGGGGAGAGTACAGCCTGGGCGGACTGCAGCTTCGGTGTACCTCTGGGTCCTTGCAAAACTTGGCTGAAAAGTTCTGTCCCTTCCTCTTTATGAGCTGGGCGTCCCTCCGGCAAACAAACAAGTCCTTCTCTTGCAGTCTCAGTATCCAGCGACTGTCTTCTCTCTCCTCCTTTCCTCCTTTCGTGCGAGACTAATGGAGATGTGGTGGCGTTCATTTTCCTCTCCAAAGACGTATCATGAGAGCAGGTGTGCTCCTTGGCTTCCCAACGACATCGTCAAAATACGTTCCAAAGAAGAGGCGCGTCCCAACCGACCTTTTTACGCATGAAACTACAATAGCCACTGAGGACACTTCCAACGTTGATCGCGTTTTATAAACCAAGTTCAAATCAAGGAATTACACGCCAGCCATGAATGGTCTCACTCTCACCTTCACCGCCGAGCTGATCTGCCTTACACTTTGCGCCTAGAGTGAGGACTGCTTTACATGTAGTGACGTGATGCTACGAGCAGAGGTTTCCAAAATAACTGGGTGCGCAGACTCGACAGACACGTGCCACACACGATCTGGACCATCCCACTTGTCCAGCGCATGTTTTGGAAGAGACAACTTAGCCTTTTACACACTTTGCAAAAAGTCTTATGTTCTCATCTAACTCATGACTTCCCAACTCATGACTTTTATTGCTAGATGATTTTTAAATATGCGAATGTCATTGAGCCTCGCTACCGCTAGTCCTCTTGCTTCAGACTTTCTAAGGATTCTTTTTTTTTTTCTTTCTTTCTTTCTTTCTCAGGACTTCCCTCAGGGTGTACTTGCTTCACCACAGAACATGACATAAACAAACACCTCTTATGTCGTTGGTTCAATGAGAGTGCGCGAGAGTTATGTCCATGAAAATTCATGCAAATTCAGGCATATTTTCCACCTCTCATCGGCTGTCGCGCACAGGTTTCGCAAACCCTGTTGAAATTCGGAGTGTTCAGGCATCAGAGAGAAAAAGAGGAAGCCAAAGCAGATAACATCGAAATTGAGTTTAGAAATAATTTATTTTTTTTTTCTTTTAAAATGAACAAAGAAAAGCAAAGGAATGCACACTGCATGTACAGACTCCACAAGTTCAATGTTTGAACATAGTCTACCTTTAGTAACTTCTTGGTTATGCTCGTTGAAAATAAAAGCAAAAGCGTTGTGCAATACAAAATAATAATAAATAAACAACACTGTTTCTGTTTATATATTACTGTAAGCTATAGCCTAAGCGCTTTCAGCACACAGAATTGAATTATACTAGCTCTGGCAAGGACCATTGCAACAAACTGAAATGGAAATGTTACTGCCCCCACCCCAACACACATCACCAGTCTACCATTCCAGAACTTTAGATGGTTCTATAGGTGCGTGGTGGCACTGAGATCCAGATGGTTCTAGATCTGACTGTTCTAGATCAAACCAGTCTGATAGTAGCTATAAATGGGAGGGGATTGTGTGGCCCCTCTCTGTGGTTTTAGGATAGATGAATTTAGGATAGATCTAGATGGATTTAGGCTAGATCTTGGTCTTTGACTTTTTATTACCTCTGCCAAGGATGTAACGTTTTCGCCGGTGTCTGTCTGTCTATCTATGTATAAAATAACTCGGAAAGTTATGCACAGATTTAGATGAAATTTTTACCAGAGGTGTGTCTGTGCCAAGGAAGAACCCATAAACTTTTGGTGGTGACCGGAGAACCAGAACACCTTCTGGAATTTATTGTACTACGTCAGTGACCATATAGCCTTCGCGGAGGTCTTTAATAGTTGTTAAGTGCACTCGCTATTCCACGTCATCCATTTTGCACTGAGAAACTCAAACTGGTTCTCTCTTTTGTGTGTATGTGTGTGTGTGTGTGTGTGTGTGTGTGTGTGTGTGTGTGTGTGTGTGTGTGTGTGTGTGCACTCTGCAGATAAATTCTTGTACATTTGCTCAGTTCATTTGTTTGGGAAATCGTGGTTGGCCTATCAGTAGGCTAACTGTAAATAACACGCTCCACATTTGCACCACATGAAGTTTGGCAGAAAATCAATATCAGCTTCTCTTTTGTCAGCATAGACCTCTGTCTCCTTACTTCCCAATTATGCCAGTTTGACTGGGTGACAGTATGCCTGTTTGACTGTGTACCTTTACATCTCTATGTCTCTCTGTCTCTCTATCCCTATCTCTCTCTGTCTCTCTCTCTCACACACCCTCTTTTTGTCTCTATGTTTCTACAGCACACAAACACCCCCCCACACACACCCACACTTATTTTGTGTGCATATCATGTGGGTTTGTGTCTGTTTTGGAGCTGTATACAGTATATGTGGCAATTGCAGATATGTGTGTGTGCCTACGGTACTATGTCTCTTATCTAAAATATGCTTATCTCAAATGTGTGTGGATGGAGAGGGTGATAGGGTTGAGTACATTATGTGTGTCTGCCTGTCTGTCTGTCTGTGTGTTGGTGTATAGGGTGTGTGTGTGTGTGTGTGTGTGTGTGTGTGTGTGTGTGTGTGTGTGTGTGTGTGTGTGTGTCTGTAGTTGCTTGTGTGAGATCAGGAGATGATACAGCGGATTCCCAACTCCGGTTCAGGAGAATCAGAGACTTCTGGGATACTGGAGGACTCCTCTAATTCAGCCTTCTTGATGCCCATCTGCTGTTCCTCTTCTTCATCTTCCCCACACTGCCCTTCTGCTCCTTCTTCCTGAATCAGTGGCACCTCTGGCTCTGCCTGTGGTTCAGGCTCAGACACCCCTGCTCCCTCAGGAATGGACTCTTCCAACCCATCACATGCTTCACCTAGTGGGTCACTGGGCTCCTGCAGAAGAGGGGTGGTCTTGCAGTAGCTTGGCTCATCTATAGAAAAAATAAATACATCAAAATAAAAAAAAAATGTCACAAGGATACCAGGAGAAAATGTTGTTAATTTACCAGCTTTGTAGCCACTTTTATGGCTAAATGACAAGACAAATGAAGACTCTCTCAGTTCCCCTTATAGTCTCTTGCCAAATTTACCACACTTGAAAGATATGCCTGCTGTCTACCCTCACCCAGGCAAAACAAGTCACACACTATTGTCACTGGTGCCTATTCTTTGGTTAGTAACCAAATCTACATGTATTGGTGAGAATTCTGAACACTGTTTTAAAGAAACATGAGGCACCATTTTTAGCGTTTTTAGAGCTACATGTACAGTATACAGTAGTTCAGCACAAAGCTCATATCCCAGAGCAAATCCTCCTCTCAGCTTTTTTTTCTTTTTGCTCATATGGATCCTACAATTACAAAAAAAAATTGAACAGCACGTTTTGGAAATTTAATCCTGATCAAAACCAAGACAGTGATCTAATTTCATATTTCAGAATTTTATCTTTTCTTTTGCCCATTTTCAAAATGTAATCAAACCCATTATCTGCAATCTTTTCTAAACAAAGTTTGAACAACTGGGCCCAAGTGTGTAAAGATGTTTTTAAGGTGTTCAGTATACAGTAAACCAAGTTTGCTCACCAGTGAAAATTTTATATCGTGAAGTGAGTTCTTCTGCATAGCTCTCTGTTAGATCTGCTGTAACGTCAGCAGGCTCTTCAGAAACAGGTCTCTCCTCTCTGCTGTTGCGCATCCGAGATCGATGTCTTACCTTGAGATTACACACACACACACACACACACACACACACACACACACACACACACACATATACCGGTACACAATATGTCAAACTTGTGTGTTTGTGTTTGTATATGTGTAGCTCCATGGTGCTTGTGCCTGGTTTACCCGTGACCGAGAGGTCTGTGAATTCCAGCTGTACTGGAGTGAGCTAAAGAGGATGATGATGCTAAGGAAGCCAAAGGTACTGGACACCCCAAGTAGAGCCGACAGAACAGGAAACGTGAACAGCACATATCTGCAAGCACAACACAGATCACAGAATATCACAGACAAGAAATGAATCACACAAACAGATGCTGTATATATGCTATGGTAGAAAAAAAGAAGTACAACTACTGTATACAACCAACAGAGAAGGGCTTTTAAACAATGAATCAGTGTTTATGTAATCTCTATGGTAGTCCTATCTTGCTCATAACCAGCCCCTCGATCTACACTTCACTTACTGGGGTCTGGGATTCAGGCTATTGAGAAACGATTGCTTGCTTGAGGTGTTTCAATTGAAAAAGATTGGATCAGCCCTTGACTGGTAGCCTATCATATTCTTTTGCTGCAGACTCAGAGTTTGCTGATTGGCCAGGATGGGGTGGGTATTTCTTTATACTGGTAGTTTTTCATCTCTGAATAATTTTTTAAAAACACAATAATGTGTGTACAACTTAAGAGGGAATGTATTTTTTGTGTGTGTGTGTGAGTGTGTTTACCTGATGCCACTGAAGTGGGCGTGGATGTACAGGTGTGCTGAGTACACCTGCACCCTGTGAGACTGCAGCTCGATCACCGCACCAGAGGTGGGATAATACTAACACCAGACAAACACAAATACAGTGTAGTTTTAACATCTGGTCAGGGAATATGGGTGTCCATGTTATAAGGGTTTGTGCATGTGGGTGTGTGTGTGTGTGTGTGTGTGTGTGTGTTCGCGCGTGTGTGTGTGTGAGTGTGTGTGTGAGAGAGAGAGAGAGAGAGAGAGAGAGAGAGAGAGAGAGAGAGAGAGAGAGGGGGGGGGGGAGAATGTGTGTGTGTGCATGCATGTATATGTGTGTTGGCCTCACTGAGTTCTCTGTGTAGTCTGTGAACAACTCAATGGTAACACTCTGTTTCTGCTCAGTAGCTCCACTAAGCAGCAGAGGAGACAGCAGCACAGTAGCCATCATCTGCAGGAGGAAGGAGCGGTAGTGCAACATGGTCTGCTGAGAAACAAAGACATGGGGGGAAAAAGAAAGAGAGAGAGAGAGAGAGAGAGAGAGAGAGAGAGAGAGAGAGAGAGAGAGAGAGAGAGATGGATAGGGACTGAGTCTCAATGTCCCCACTAACCCCTAAGTCCTATCCTTGAGAAGATTCAAGGAAATGTATTTATTACAAGCATATTAGTTGAAGTACAAAGAAGTGAAATGTAGATTTTGACTAATACTTGCTGCAGTGCAAGCAAAGAACCATTAATAATAAGTAATACTGAATAATGAAATAATAATAAACTGGCATAAATAAACTTCTGTTATTTCATTTAGTGTTATGGTTCCTTGCTATGTATAGTGAGAGTGTTTGTTTACTTGTGTTTTAACTTACAGAGCGAGCTGCTGTGTTGATGATCGCTCCATCTCTGCCATATGAGGACATCCTCACCATAAACATCCCTAGATTCTGATTGGTTGGTGAGTCTGGCATTTCTAGCTCAAGAGTGATCCTATAGGGCTGCCCATAAGTCATCACCTACAGTAGGAAGGCGGGACATTATTCACAAATCATTTTTGGCCTGTTCTGTTTGCAGATTCACAAACAAAGTTTGCATGTGTGTGTGTGTGTCTGTGTGGACGCATGCATGGGTGTGTGTGTGAGTATATGTGGAGCCAGAGAAAAAAAAACGAAAGCGAGTGATGTCTATGGACTGATAAGAAAGATACTGTAAATGTCAACGTACCTGATCATAGTTTTTTCTCTGTAAAGAGACATTTGCCATTGGGAAAGAGCACACAGCAGAGGACTGACAGTCCGAACTGTAAAATGGTCAGACAGAAGACACACACAACCACACACACAGTATATATGTTAAAAAATGTATGCAAGCATACATTGATACACCAACAGATGTAGACATTGGTCGTATGATCAACCCTGTCAAATATGCCATAACAATTCAGTCTTAATGCAATCTGGCCTGAGGCCTTCTGTTGGATTTACTGACGAAGTTCCACAACTTCCCATGTGTAGTCCACAAAGAGAGGCCAGTCTAAAGAATCATTCAGTGTGCATTAATGTGGGGGCAGTAAAGGCACATTCATACTCTACGTGTGTCCTTACTGTACATTTGTATTTCTGTCACGTCATACTTCTATACTTATTTTGCGTTGGGTTAAGCTAAACTCCAGCCCTGTTCCTATATGTGAGGTCTGAATGGGCCCTTAGGGGCTGTAATATTACTAGCTCACTAATTTTCTGAGATGCTGTACAGCACTACAGGTCAAGTCTGTATATACACACACACACACACACACACACACACACACACACACAAATGTACACACAGAAGGACACAAGAGACAAGACAACAGACAAGACAAGAGACAGACAGACGGACGGACAGACAGTCACCTATAGTAAAAGTGTACAGGCGTGGAATAGCTGGCAGTTGGCATGTACGAGTAATAGAAGCTCCCATAGAGAAACACAGCCATCCAGAGGAGCAGGCCCAGCAGACAGAGCACCACTGCAAGCTGCAGCGCCCTCTGCTGGAAGCGGAGGAACAGCACCCGAGAGGCTTCCAGCAGGCTGTGCAGCAGCACCTCCACCTGCCTCACCAGGTCCACCTCACTGGGCTGCTGCTCCAGCCCCTGGGCTCCATCCGGACCCTGGAACTCCATCTGTTGGGTAGGATCAGAAGACAGGAACACACACACACACACACACACACACACACACACACACACACACACAGGTGCACCACACACACACACACACACACACACACACACACACACACATGAGTTTCCTCTCACAGGTATAGATATTCATGGTCAGCGGTTCATGATAGAACAACACTGAAAAAGGAAATGCAGAAATAAAGAATGGTGGGTGCATGGCAAAAACATAGTACACACACGCACACACACACGCACACACAAACGTACACACACACACACACACACACACACACACACACACACACACACACACACAGACTCTCACTGAGTCCACTTAGTCTCATGTGTCTGACATTCACTTTGACACACTGACTTACCTGGAAGAGTTGTATATGTGGGCTCTGATGAAGGAGAACCTGAGATAGACAACAAAGACATAAGCACAAAGTCGTTTCTCTCTCTAGCTCTCTCTCTCTCTCTCTCTCTCTCTCTCTCTGTTTGTGTATGTATTTCTGTGTATATTTATGTATGTTAGATGCAAATGAAGGCTATTAATGAGATAAATCTGTGTAGCTATATAAGTGTGTCAGAAAAAGCAACTCTCTCTCTCTCTCTCACTCTGTGTGTGTGTGTGTGTGTGTGTGTGTGTGTGTGTGTGTGTGTGTGTGTGTGTGTGTGTGTGCGTGCGTGCGCGAAAGAGAGACTTGGGGAATGTGCAATGAGTCAGAAATCTAATGCAAGTGGGTGAAATTGTAAGTAAAAGGTGACGGCTGAAATCTGAGACAGAAGATAGAGGAAAGTTGTGAGGGACTTGCGTTTTGGCCAAAGGCTAAAAATGAACAGCATGTGAGAGCCCATCTTAACAGACTAGCCCTGATACTTTAATGAAATCGTTCACAGAAACACCACTTTCCAAGAAGAATCTGTCATTAGGCAATTTCAATTTCACAACATTAATGTGCCAGAACATAGCAAGCACAATAGGCCTATTATTTTCCATGTATCGACTGAATCTTCAAATTTCAAAACATTCATCCAACATTATGTATTTTGTGACCAAAGAAGTCCCCTTTCCATCATTTTGCTTCTCAGTTGTACGTTGATCAAATTCAATGAACAAATTCCAGGTGGAACTCTCAAAAAACTTCAACAGTATGGAGTTATGGTTTTAAAGCTGGTGTACTACCTGCCATAAAAGAATACAAAACCTTCCAAACACTCTCCAAAATTATACAGGAACTTTTAGAAGATGTCTATTGGCGTTTGATGTCAATATCAAATGTCATGCTGTTTTCCTGTTACCCTCTACACAGAGTAATACCACATGTACTGTAGGCCTATGTATCCTGTAGCCTATATGAATAGCCTACCATTCAACACATGTAGGCTATTTATCCATCCTTTAATGCATACCGTTCAAGGAGATGGTACAAAAACGAATTATTTACTGAAAAGCTCGGCTATTCAAACAGCTCAGAATTGAAATTGATCATATCAATATATCTGCCTTAACTTGTATCAATCAGGAGTAGTATAGCTGCAGTTAGATTCATAAAACTGTTCAAACCAAAATCATCACTGTGACTATTTTTGCACCACTTTTGTGGCTTTAACCGGGTTACCGGGTTAAAAATAAGTTTATTTGCAACAGTGTAGCCTAACCTGACCATATAAAGTGGAAGAAAGTAACTCTTGGCTTACCCTTATTTCCCTGAATGTAACCGTGTTGTCCGGATGTCTCAGAATGATTTGTCGCCTGCTGTATTGGGAAGGCAATGCTCTACTCGCTCTGCTTCAAATGCCCTCTTTACGACTTATAATTTCACCTTCACGCCGGGTGTCGTTATGGGCCATATCGAATTGAGTGGTCAGGCAGCGACCTCAGGGTGGAGTTATACCCGCCGAGAGAGAAACAGAATTTAATAGCTCTCCTTTTCCAGCTTAGGCTATCTGTATTATTGAAAAACTCTTCCTGTGTGTTTCATAGGGGCAGGCACATTTGATTTCGCAATTAATCAGACGTTGAGAAATTATTTGGTCTTTCGCCATTTTTCTTTTCTTTCGACTGTGTCAAAAAGAAAAATGCACACCGTTCTGAATAATTGTTTAGAATCACATAATGTTTGACACATAATATCACTTTTACAGGAAAAAAAGGAGATAAGCATTGTGACTTCATGTTTGAATGACAGGCCTCTAAGGCCACTAACCAAGTCTGTAAATTAGGACTGACTAGAATAAACTTCATGCCCCGCCCATTCTGGTGTTGACCAACCATCTGAGCCTCGCACACCACTGTTTTGTTTGGGTCGACCACCATCTTCAGTTAGGATTTTGTGGAGGTGCCAGCAGGCTTGATATTTAACTACAGCAAACAGAATCTATTTAAAAAGTCAGTGCCAAGGGAGATCGGACCTCTTTCGCTCAACCAAAGCAGACATGGAGGCGCACCCTCTGTTTCTCTGTCTGGTTCTAACCGTCTTCGGTTCGGCTTTCTGTGTCGATGACGGTCCAGGGGCGCCATTGATTGGGGCTCCGGGAGCTATGGTCCGCTTATCTGAAACGGACCCGGGTGTTTTGGGGGCTGTTAAATTTGCTGAGGAGCGCTACAACATGGGGTCCAACGGCATGCATATCCGCAGAGTCAGTCGCGTGATATCGGCCAGCAAACAGGTAGGCTAAAGGAGTATTTTAGACAGCGCAGGGCTAACTGTGTACATTGCTCTCAGTTTCTATAGGGCATGTAACATATAGGCCTAATTGTTTATTGGCTTATTGTTTATTTATCTTTCCCATTGATCACTGATTTATGCTATGTTATGTGATTTGGGTTGCTGGTTGTTACGAAATGTCGGTCTCAGGACATGATGTAAACAAGCTCCTGTCTGGGTCGAAAATGATGATGCGCAAACAGATAATCCTATGGAGTCATAGGGTATGTTGTAGACATTCAAAGCTGCGCACGATAGGCGCAACAAATGCGCAACTCGATTTGTTCTTTTCTCACCAGCATAATACTATATAATTTGTGCTTTAAAAAATTACATCCACAAGAAAAAAAATAGCATAGTAGTGTAATTACAGAAATTAATTGTTTTATTGGTGATGCATTGTAGGCTATAGCTATAGTCTAATGTGGTAATACAATAGGCCTTGATAGTAGGCCTATATGTTAAATTGAAGAAATATCTATGTATTATGCATGTAATAAACATATCTCTGTTGTGTGTATGTTTTTATGCAGCTGGTGAAGGGCATTAGGTACAGTATCACTGTGGAGATTGGGAACACACAGTGCAAGAAGACAGCTGAACTCAGTGTGTCGGACGTGTGTGAGTTTGTTCCAGAGGCTCACAAGCTGAAGGTGAGCAAGATAGATGTGTGCTTTAGGAGAAATGGAGAACTCTGTCACCTCTCCCTCATGGCATGTAGCTACATGACAAGAGAATGAAAGTTGTTGCTATGGCTGTCAGAACAGAGTGATAGTGGTTCTCTCTGCTTACACGTCTTTCTTATGGTCACAGATCTCATACACCTACAGTTAAACAGTTAAACTCTCTGTCTTTCTCTATGAGATTCTCTCTCTCTCTCTCTCTCTCTCTCTCTCTCTCTCTCTCTCTCTCTCTCCCACTCACTCACTCACTCACCACACACACACACACTCACTCAAAGTTCCCTTTCAGGGTTTTGCAATTGCTGGCAGTGTTTGTGCCCATTAGACACTTGGCCAAGTCGTTGGTGCTCAGGTCATGGTCAGGAAAGGGAGTACACACACACACACACACACACACACACACACACACACACACACACACACACAAACACACACATTCACATGCACATCCTGGAATCCTGCCCTAATCCACAAAACGCTTTAGCATGTGACCAAGCCAGTGTCTAACATGAACACACACACACACTCTCTCTCTCTCTCTCTCTCTCTCTCTCTCTCTCTCTCTCTCCCTTTGCTTTGTAAGTTGTCATCAGTCAGCCCTTAGTTGTAGAATATTCAGGAAGCTTTGGCTGGGCAGCTGGGTGTGGGTTAATCACGTGGCTCTGAATCACCCTACACAAACCAGGCCACGCTATGGAATACTGATAACCTCAAACCCAGCTAGCTGCACAATAGGGTACTGATATCATTGGGTTAGACATACACACATACCACACCGAGGAAACATGCTTGGACATAAATGATCTAGCCTATGCTTGGCAGGGCAGGGCAGTTTAATGAAAAATAATCAAAACAGAAAATTCTGAATAATTAATTTGTGTAATCTTGCCCATGTGAAGTATTTATCTATGTTTGTTTTTCTTTTTCCTTTCTCACTAAAGCAAGGCAACTGAAACCACAATGTGTTTCAGTTTATTATGCATATGCTGTCTTTGTTCATTTCTCAAGTGGTAATTACCACTTTTTAATCATCAACAAAGTATACTAAGCTATAATAACCTGGATTTTATTTAGCATAAGAGAAAAAGGAGGATCACAGCATTTTTAGCCAGTCACTCAAAATGCACTATTAAGTGTCACTCATTGTTCCAATGCATTTCTACAGGTGATGGTCATTACATTGAGGCTTAGTTTTTCTTGCAAACAAGTTGTCTAGTAGCTGAGACATTAAATAATTAATAATCAGTTTTGTATGATATTATCATGTTTTATGCTTACATGGTAATAAGCTTATATTTGTGTTGATTGAGGTCAGACATTGGTAAATTGATATTGGCACTCGAATAGCAGAGGCAGCCTCTTTCCCCCCAGGGGTGTTGGCTGTTCTCCAAGGCCTGATGGGGGTGTGAATGAGTGACCATTGAATTCCAGAGATAATTAAATTAGTATGCTAAATAACCTAAAGTTGGGCATCCTCAAGACATTAACATGTAGACGATGTACCACATGTACGACAGTGTTTTTTGTAGAAAAAATGGATTGTGGATTCAAGCAATTACAATGAATGATATGGAAACTACAATACACACAATCACACATGATTTGAGACACAGCAGGGTATGTTGTTGATATGAAGAATGTCTTGAGATCTTGACGGTCATACTCCTGTGCTCTCCTCTCCTCTCCTCTCTGTGTCTGACTCTGCTGTTCTCTCTCTGTCCTGCAGACGGAGGTGTGTCTGTTTGAGGTCTGGGACATCCCTTGGCAGAGCAAATACACCCTGCTCAAACAGAAGTGCCAGCCCTCAGGTGTGCACTGAGAACAAACACACACACACACACACACTAAAACACACACACACACACACACACACACACACACACACACACACACACACACACTTGGGATGGGCATTTCATCATCCCTAGACTGCAAAGGCTGTGATTGTGTTTCTAATATAAACAAAGTCGATAATGAATGCAAATAAAAAATGGTTTGAAAATCAAACATCGATTCTCCCGACAATCAATTAAGAAAATTTCAACGAATGCCTTTCCCTAGCACACTCAGAGACACACACACACACACACACACACACACACACACACACACACACACACACACACACACACACACATACACACAAGCATTTAAACAGAAACATAAGATGAACAAACACATTTCTGGGGTCATTATATTGTTAGCTGTGTAATAGTAGTAACAGTATACTGTACTGTATGTCATGATCTATTTGTTC
>JAODXP020000010.1:7016489-7033989 GCA_027497455.2 Sardinella longiceps | reverse complement strand
ATATGTAACATCTTTTGATTGCCTGAACACGGTATGGATAAGACACTGGTTTACCTTTGACATTTTCACCCATCACTGGGAAATTCTGTTGTAGGTCATACAATGGTTTTGTTTGTTGTATGGACTGTATGTGATTTTATGGATAGACTGTGTTTTGTCAGTGAGAGATCTTTTCAAAGTGTCCTAAGCCAGTGGAAATAAGGTATTTTTATTGGATGTTTCAGGAAGTCATGGTGTGTTGCAATGAGATATGATGTGCTGCTTACTGTTCTGTTTACAGGGCTACTACTACCTGTACAGAGGGAAGGGATTGTGTGGCATCAACAAGATGTGCTCATCTGCAGTGGTCAACTAGATGAGCCACAGACACACACGCACACACACACACACACACACACACACAACATACTTGCATCAGAACACACACAACACATACACAACACAGAGCACATTCAGCTCTGACAGGTCATGCTGACTATTCTGGGGCATCCTTTTTATTCAAAAGTTTGGGCAGAAACGGTGGTGGGTGATGATTTAAGACCTAACTCCCCCCAAATAAGAGACACACAAAAACCGTTCACATTGTACACACTTCTCAAGCCCTACCTCTAGACATCCCACCGAAGGACTCACCTGGACTCTTACCTGAAGACCCACCTGTGGCGTAATGATGATTAAAACCAGCACACACAGGTCCCAAAGCCTGATTTTTCACATAGTGGTTGCACACGTATGAGTTAGCTGGACCTCTCTCTTCCGTTAAGACTTAGACAAAACTACTGTAATTTTGGTTGCTGATGTTGTGAACAGTTTAAACTAAGCCTCATTTGTGTTTGCAGTTTGCAGTTGCTTTGACTTTATTTAATTTAATGTAATAGATGATTAAAATGCTTTCCCTTGAGAAACTACTGCAGTGATGCATATTCACTCAACCTAAAAAGGGGGATTTCTGTAGCACGTGTTATCTGTGTTATTTGTGTCATACACTATCCTTGAGGTAGCCTATAGTAAGGGACAAAATCTACTCGATTACTAATGTCAGTGTTGTCTGTATATTGTATCAACATTCAAATACATCATTCCGTTATTACTACATATATGAAATGCTGAGCCACCGAACAAACACACACACACACACAAAGCACTACTTGTGAGGTAGACCTTGACTTTGGCACATGGACTGACACATCTGAAATAAAAAAAAATTAAAAAAGTGTGCAGTTTGAACATTGGAGCCATGTGACTTGGAGATAATAAAACTCTGCTTCCCTCTTGTGGTCCATACTTTTGATTATTTGTGCCCATATAATTTATGAAATGCTTTAAAGAAATAGTTCACCTCTTTATGAAAATTGGTTATTCACCCTTACCTCTTACCAGGAGTTGCATATGTGGGTAAGAGCATTTTGGTCTCAGTGCATGCGTTGTCCTAGCCTGACTAATAAGCCGACTGTTGACTCCGTCACAGTCTGGAACAATGCAATGGAAACATGTTTCCGTTTGGATATGACGTATCCTCTCACCTGGCTCTCACTTCCGCATTCAGCAGTAACAGATGCTAGCTAATTCCAATTTATTTTGACATCGTAGCGGCAATAAGTCCTCAAGATCATGAATGTTAATGTCATGTACCAATTTTGTAAAGGTAATTCGAAAGTAGGGGGGAGAATAACGAACATGTTCAGGCAAGTTAAGAGAGCTCTAAACTGTGTGCTGATTGGCTAAACCGTGAACGAACCGAGGTAGGCGCTTTGGTCCAGACTCGTACGGAGGTAAAATTCATTCTAACGTAAGTACGCAGGATGGCGCTGCCAGGCTAGCGTTGTCCCAGTCTGGCAACCCAAATTTTACCTTTAGCTTAGCATAGGCGCTGGAAAGTAAAGTTGCCAAAGAGTTGCTATCTGGCAACATTACATTCCAGCTCCTATGCTAAGCTAAAGCTAAAAAAAATGGTGAAAATTGGGGATGCCATACTAGGAAAACGCAAGCACTGAGACCAAAATGTTTTTACCTAAATATGTAACTACAGGTAAGGGGGTGAATAACCAATTTTCATAAAGAGGGGAAATATTCTTTTAAAGGAATACTCCACCCTTTTATAAAATTGGCTATTCACCCCCTCACCTGATGTTACATATGGGGGTAAAAGCATTTTGCTCTCAGTGCATGCATTTTCCTAGTCTGGCAGCCTTGATTTTAGCTCTTTTTTTAGCTTAGCATACACTCTTAAAATTAGGAGTGCCTCCAGGCACTTTGCCTGTCTAGGAGGTTCTTGAGAGAACCTTTTGGAGTTCCTGTTGGTCAGAGGTTCCTCGACGAACCTCTAGGATGAACCACAACATGCGCGAGCTGGGTGATTTCAAATTTCGCCGGTTGGTTTTACCAGTTTGTGGGGGGTCCTCCTGAGTTTGCAACAAACGACTTGCAGGTGAGTTTTATTGTGTAATATTAAGTACTTTTAATCTTAATGATTGAGTCAGTAGGAGCCCTTTTAAGTATTACATGTTAATTCATAGCGTGGCAGTGTTGACATTAGGCTACGTTGTTGTATTTAGGCTTTACCACAATGCTATCGATAGCTAGCTACATTTAACCGCTAGCAATTCATGGTAATATTTTACTGATTTTCAGTTTATCACGATTGTTATTTTATTGATATTCACTTGAATGACATCGAGATGAGATGTCTAGATTTACTTGTGATTCCCTTTACGACGTTACATTAAAATCCGTATTGCTAGCCATAAAGCTAGCTAATGTTACAGGTAAGTCATGCAACATGTAACGTATCGATAGCATGACTGTTCGTCTTTAGACAGCATTTTTATAACAAACATGTTTTCTTCCGGAGACTATGTTGATACGTGTTTATAAGTTTGGGACAAACTGGCGAAAAGTTAGCCTTTGATATGGTATGACAATTTTGGAAAAACTTGGCTTCAAGCTACCTGGTGTGCTAGATTAACCCAGGATTAACCCATAAATGCCATCATAGTTTGCGTTGTATGCCAAACTGAACGCGAAACAGACAGAAACAGCTGTCGCCATCGACAGGACTGCTCCTGCCTATGAATGAACAAGTGGTCTGCAATCTTGCAATTTATGTTTCTATTCTGTAATGTACTGTATCATTGGTCATCACCATGTTACCCTACAAAACTTAGTGAGGTTTATGATGAAACCATTGACACTGTGGCCAGACAATATACCTGGCCTTCATGCTGGTGCTGTGTAATGATTTAGAATGCCATGCAATTAGTTTAGTCAGTTATTGTTAATTTTTGTTGCCAGTGACTGTCAAGTTAAACATTAATTTCTGTTTTGTTTTGTATGTTTGTCTGTTTGTTTGCAGATTCAGATTCCACACTGGACAGTTTAAACCATCTCTCACTGGCTTTAATCAAATAGCCAAGAACGTTTGCTGAATTTGAGGTAAATTTGTGAATCTCATGAAAAGGGGAAGGGTAATAATCATAATGATTTCTCAAGGGAACTAACCTAATTGGAGTACTGTGTGATTTCCCTCTGCTGTTACAGGCTTCCCAAGTTACCCACCGGCCACCACCCTAGCAAAGACCTGATGAAAAAAGTGAGGTCTTCAAAACTTTGTTATAGCCTAGCTGTCAACATCACTGTACACTTAAAGAACTGGGATGTTGGTTGACTCTGGATAATGTGAAACGTGTGTATGTTGTAAGTTGGTTTGGTGAATGTAATTTCACTACTGATACACTCAATATGTCAATTTATGTGACAATTAAATCCCCTTGAATTTAATGTATTATCTTTTTTTTGTGTTTTATGCAAAGCTTCTTGCAGAAATAGCTCAATGTTGACGTTGACTGCAAAACAGTCAAAACAGATGATTCTGATGAATGAAGAGGCCAAGAAGGTACTGGTACCATTACCCACTTACTCTGGTTACTGAATTAGAATTGTGGTCTGCAGTTAGTGTCTCTAATGTTATTGTCATACTGTATTATTTTTAGGTCTTCAAGTGATCCTCACAACACTACTTCTACCATACATCAGCTCAGTGTTGACGTTGACCCCAGTATCATAACAGAAATGGGATCTGTTGCAATGAAAGTCTTAGAAGAATTCAGTCACCAGTCCATGGGCCGGGATCTTTTTCTGATGTACGAGGAGGTTGAAAAGGTACCATTACCACCTTTCTGTGGTTACTGAATTAGAGTTGTGGTGTGCAGTTAGTATTGTGTCTTTGATGTTATTTCCATGTTATTTTCAGGTCTTCAAGTGATCCTCGCAACACTACTTCTACCACACGTTAGCTTAATGTTGACGTTGACCACAATGTCAACAGAAATGGGACCTGTCACTAGAAAAGTCATAGAAGAATTCAGTCACCATTCCATGGGACGCAATATTTTTCTGATGAATGAAGAGGCCAAGAAGGTACTATTACCCACTTTCTATGATTACTGAATCAATATTGTGGTCTGCAGTTAGTGTCTCTAATGTTATTGTCATATTATTTTTAGGTCTTCAAATGATCCTTACAACTCTACTTCTACCATACATCAACTCAGTGTTGATGTTGACCACTATGTCATAACAGAAATGGGAAAAGTCATAGAAGTATGAAAAGTCATAGAAGAATTCAGTCAACAGTCCATGGACCGGGATCTTTTTCTGATGTATGAGGAGGCCGAAAAGGTACCATTACCATGTTTCTATTGTTATTGATTTAGAGTTGTCTGTAGTTAGTGTTGTATCACTAATGTTATTTCCATGTTATTTTTAGGTCTTCAAGTGATCCTTGCAACACTTCTTTATAATCACAACAATATTCGGCTACGCTTATGTTGATGAATTTGTGATCGTCAATCCCCTTGGAGCAAAGAGAGGAAAGCACAAGCTAACGGCTGTGTATTTCAAGTAAGGAAATCTCCACTATCGTTATACATCCAAAGTTGAACATATCCACCTTTCCATCTTGGTAAAACACAAATATATCCATAAAGACACATTAAATTATGATGATGTATTCAGGCCTCTCTGGTTTGCAGTTAGTGTTGTATCTCTAATGTTATTGCTACATTATTTTTAGGTCTTCAAGTGATCCTCGCAATGGGACCTGTTGCAATGGAAGTCTTAGAAGAATTCAGTCACCAGTCCATGGGCCGGGATCTTTTTCTGATGTACAAGGAGGCTGAAAAGGTACCATTACCACCTTTCTGTGGTTACTGAATTAGAGTTGTGGTCTGTAGTTAGTGTTGTATCTCTAATGTTATTTCCATGTTATTTTTAGGTCTTCAAGTGATCCTCGCAATGGGACCTGTTGCAATGGAAGTCTTAGAAGAATTCAGTCACCAGTCCATGGGCCGGGATCTTTTTCTGATGTACAAGGAGGCTGAAAAGGTACCATTACCACCTTTCTGTGGTTACTGAATTAGAGTTGTGGTCTGTAGTTAGTGTTGTATCTCTAATGTTATTTCCATGTTATTTTTAGGTCTTCAAGTGATCCTCGCAACATTACTTCTACCATATCTATTAGAGGGAGGATCCAAATGCCCTATACGTCATTAACAAGGTGTGGTTTATTTTTATTTGGTTAAAGTTCTGTTTTGAAATGCCTCAGAAGTTTAATGTAAGTTTTCTGTCTTCCCTAGGACCCAGAGGTTTTGACCCCTGACCTAGTACCGGCAACCCCTTCCTAGAGGCTTTTGGTGTTCGTCTGGACTCACCCCCACAGTCAGCAAAATGGCTAACTATTTTTTTTTTTTTTTTTTTAAGGAATGCTGCATTGTCTAAACTGTCGTCTCTGTCACACACTGTCTGTAGCTTACTGGCGCTCTCTCTATCTGCAAAAAAATGTGTTTGTATTTTTAACAATTAAATGTTTAGTAGGCCTACGTCCTAAAATCCCAAAACTTACAACTAAAACTGTGTACTGTGACTTGTACAATAGACCTTTACAGTATGTTCAAACTCCTCCAAACATCCTCTGTTTATTACTCTCTGCTTCTCATTTTGTAAACCATAAAGTTTTGTTATGTATTACTGTAATGAGATTCAATGGTCTACATTTTATAAACAGTTACATGGACATATTGGGTATGTTATACTAATATGGTATTTGTTGTTATTTGCTTGAAATGTAACATGTTGTTGTATCAATAAAATAAAATGTTATGCCTATTTGTGTATTATTATTATTATAGTGCATGCAAAGCAATGCACTATATTGTTCTTCGGGGACTTCTTCCTCTTATTATAGTGCATGCAAAGCAATGCACTATATTGTTATTCGGTGGCTTCTTATTATTATTATTATTATAGTGCATGCAAAGCAATGCACTATATTGTTATCTCCTGGCTTCTTATTATTTTTCTTCCACAACGTTTTTGTGCGATTAATTCAGCCTCAACCGTTCAACGTAGCAACGTCATTCAACCACTGTAACGTAGATCTACATTTGGTGACTTGAGCTAAATTTAAACTTTTTTCGTAACGTTTACGGTTTTTGCGTTATCGGCGAAAAACGAGCGTCAAAATTCCCATTGAAATGAATGGTGGAACTTTCAGCATTCTATTTCCCATTGTTGTAACCTTAGCCACTGTAGTGTAAACATTCCACTGGTCCTGCTGGCAGTCGGAACTTTAGGATCCATGAGAATTCTATGTCAACTAGAAACTATTATCAGCTGTATTAAATCAACTATTTCAACATTTTTAAGCAACTTTACAGTAAGCAACTTTTTATGTACTTATCCACAATGTACAGGTTGACGCAGCCAAAGGCTGCGTCAACTTTTCAACTAATTTAACTATTTTAACAAGCAACATTCATCCAACTATCATACAATTCAACTTTAAGCAACTTTTTCCTTTGATGCAACCATCATCCTATGCAACAACTTCCACATTGATGACCTGGCAACCAACATGGCAACCGCTATATCCGCCCTAGCAACGGCCTAGCAACTACCTCAAACACTCAAGCTGCGTCCCGGGAACCACCCCCACGATGATGACCAACCACTCAACTTAGCACCCAACATGATCAACATGGCAACCAGCATAGCAACCGACATGTCCGCCCTAGCAACGGCCTAGCAACAACTTCCAGCAACCTTGTAACGTCTTAGAAACCACTTCAACATTGATGATGTGGCAATCAACATTGCAACCAACATGATCAACGTAGCAACCGGCATAGCAACCGCCATGTCCGCCTTAGCAACGCCCTAGCAACAACCTTAAGCAACCTTGCAACTTCTTAGAAACAACTTCAACATTGATGACGTGGCAATCAACATTGCAACCAACATGATCAACGTAGCAACCGGCATAGCAACCGCCATGTCCGCCTTAGCAACGCCCTAGCAACTACCTTAAGCAACCTTGCAACTTCTTAGAAACAACTTCAGCATTGATGACGTGGCAATCAACATTGCAACCAACATGATCAACGTAGCAACCGGCATAGCAACCGCCATGTCCGCCTTAGCAACGCCCTAGCAACTACCTTAAGCAACCTTGCAACTTCTCAGAAACAACTTCAACATTGATGGCCTAGCAACTATATCATGTTTTAGTTCTATTGTCAGACATTTTTGCACAAAACTTTTACTTTGATAAAACTTTCTTTTTCCAAAACTTTTACTTTGATCTAAAACTTCATTTTTTAAAACTTTTTGCATGCACTATGTAATTTCCATGGAATTACAAATCTAGTTATAGTGCATGCAAAGCAATGCACTATATTGTTATTCGGAAACTTTTTATTTTTATTTTTATTATTCCACAACGTTTTTGTGCGCTTAATTCAGCTTAAACTATGCAACGTAGCAACTTCATTCAACTACCGTTGCGTAGGTCTACTTTTGGTGACTTGAGCTAAATCGAAACTTTTTTTCTATCGTTTACGGTTTTTGCGTTATCGGCGATAAACGAGCGTCAAAAGTCCCATTGAAATGAATGGTGGAACTTTCAGCATTCTATTTCCCATTGTTGTAACCTTAGCCACTGTAGTGTAAACATTCCACTGGTCCTGCTGGCAGTCGGAACTTTAGGATCCATGAGAATTCTATGTCAACTAGAAACTATTATCAGCTGTATTAAATCAACTATTTCAACATTTTTAAGCAACTTTACAGTTTGCAACTTTTTATGTACTTATCAACAATGTACAGCTTGACGCAGCCGAAGGCTGCGTCCAACTTTTCCAACCTAATTTAACTATTTTAACAAGCAACATTCATCCAACTATCATACAATTCAACTTTAAGCAACTTTTTCCTTTGCCAACTGTAAATGCAACCATCATCCTATGCAACAACTTCCACATTGATGACCTGGCAACCAACATGGCAACCGTTATATCCGCCCTAGCAACGGCCTAGCAACTACCTTAAACACTTATGCTACGTCCCGGGAACCACCCCCACGATGATGACCAACCACTGAACTTAGCACCCAACATGATCAACATGGCAACCAGCATAGCAACCAACATGTCCGCCTTAGCAACGCCCTAGCAACAACCTTAAGCAACCTTGCAACTTCTTAGAAACCACTTCAACATTGATGAGGTGGCAATCAACATTGCAACCAACAAGATCAACGTAGCAACCGGCATAGCAACCGCCATGTCCGCCTTAGCAACGCCCTAGCAACTACCTTAAGCAACCTTGCAACTTCTTAGAAACAACTTCAGCATTGATGACGTGGCAATCAACATTGCAACCAACATGACCAATGTAGCAACCGGCATAGCAACCGCCATGTCCGCCTTAGCAACGCCCTAGCAACTACCTTAAGCAACCTTGCAACTTCTTAGAAACAACTTCAGCATTGATGACGTGGCAATCAACATTGCAACCAACATGACCAATGTAGCAACCGGCATAGCAACCGCCATGTCCGCCTTAGCAACGCCCTAGCAACTACCTTAAGCAACCTTGCAACTTCTTAGAAACAACTTCAGCATTGATGACGTGGCAATCAACATTGCAACCAACATGACCAATGTAGCAACCGGCATAGCAACCGCCATGTCCGCCTTAGCAACGCCCTAGCAACTAACTTAAGCAACCTTGCAACTTCTTAGAAACAACTTCAACATTGATGACGTGGCAATCAACATTGCAACCAACATGATCAGCGAAGCAACCGCCATGTCCGCCTTAGCAACGCCCTAGCAACAACCTTAAGCAACCTTGCAACTTCTTAGAAACAACTTCAACATTGATGGCCTAGCAACCATATCATGTTTTAGTTCTATTGTCAGACATTTTTGCACAAAACTTTTACTTTGATAAAACTTTTTTTTTTACAAAACTTTTACTTTTTTAAACTTTTTGCATGCACTATGTAATTTCCATGGAATTACAAATCTAGTTATTATTATTATTCCACTTACCACAACACTTTTGTGCGATTAACTCAGCAGCAACTATGCAACTTAGCAACTTCATTCAACTACCGTTGCGTAGGTCTACATTTGGTGACTTGAGCTAAATCGAAACTTTTTTTCTATCGTTTACGGTTTTTGCGTTATCGGCGATAAACGAGCGTCAAAAGTCCCATTGAAATGAATGGTGGAACTTTCAGCATTCTATTTCCCATTGTTGTAACCTTAGCCACTGTAGTGTAAACATTCCACTGGTCCTGCTGGCAGTCGGAACTTTAGGATCCATGAGAATTCTATGTCAACTAGAAACTATTATCAGCTGTATTAAATCAACTATTTCAACATTTTTAAGCAACTTTACAATAAGCAACTTTTTATGTACTTATCCACAATGTACACGTTGACGCAGCCAAAGGCTGCGTCCAACTTTTTCAACTAATTTAACTATTTTAACAAGCAACATTCATCCAACTATCATACAATTCAACTTTAAGCAACTTTTTCCTTTAGGCAACCATCATCCTATGCAACAACTTCCACATTGATGACCTGGCAACCAACATGGCAACCGCTATATCCGCCCTAGCAACGGCCTAGCAACTACCTCAAACACTCAAGCTGCGTCCCGGGAACCACCCCCACGATGATGACCAACCACTCAACTTAGCACCCAACATGATCAACATGGCAACCAGCATAGCAACCGACATGTCCGCCCTAGCAACTGCCTAGCAACAGCTTCCAGCATCCTTGTAATGTCCTAGGAACTACTCAAACAATGATGATCTGGCAATTAACACAGCAACCAACATGATCAACGTAGCAACGGGCATAGCAACCGCCATGTCCGCCTTAGCAACGCCCTAGCAACAACCTTAAGCAACCTTGCAACTTCTTAGAAAACACTTCAGCATTGATGACGTGGCAATGAACATTGCAACCAACATGATCAACGTAGCAACCGGCATAGCAACCGCCATGTCCGCCTTAGCAACGCCCTAGCAACAACCTTAAGCAACCTTGCAACTTCTTAGAAACAACTTCAACATTGATGATGTGGCAATCAACATTGCAACCAACATGATCAACGTAGCAACCGGCATAGCAACCGCCATGTCCGCCTTAGCAACGCCCTAGCAACTACCTTAAGCAACCTTGCAACTTCTTAGAAACAACTTCAGCATTGATGACGTGGCAATCAACATTGCAACCAACATGATCAACGTAGCAACCGGCATAGCAACCGCCATGTCCGCCTTAGCAACGCCCTAGCAACTACCTTAAGCAACCTTGCAGCTTCTTAGAAACAACTTCAGCATTGATGACGTGGCAATCAACATTGCAACCAACATGATCAATGTAGCAACCGGCATAGCAACCGCCATGTCCGCCTTAGCAACGCCCTAGCAACTACCTTAAGCAACCTTGCAACTTCTTAGAAACAACTTCAACATTGATGGCCTAGCAACTATATCATGTTTTAGTTCTATTGTCAGACATTTTTGCACAAAACTTTTACTTTGATAAAACTTTTTTTTTTTCAAAACTTTTACTTTGATAAAACGTTTTTAAACTTTTTGCATGCACTATGTAATTTCCATGGAATTACAAATCTAGTTATTATTATTATTCCACTTACCAAAAACGGTGCAACTAATTGATCAGCAACTATGCAACTTAGCAACTTCATTCAACTACCGTTGCGTAGGTCTACATTTGGTGACTTGAGCTAAATCGAAACTTTTTTCTATCGTTTACGGTTTTTGCGTTATCGGCGATAAACGAGCGTCAAAAGTCCCATTGAAATGAATGGTGGAACTTTCAGCATTCTATTTCCCATTGTTGTAACCTTAGCCACTGTAGTGTAAACATTCCACTGGTCCTGCTGGCAGTCGGAACTTTAGGATCCATGAGAATTCTATGTCAACTAGAAACTATTATCAGCTGTATTAAATCAACTATTTCAACATTTTTAAGCAACTTTACAGTATGCAACTTTTTATGTACTTATCCACAATGTACAGGTTGACGCAGCCGAAGGCTGCGTCCAACTTTTTCAACTAATTTAACTATTTTAACAAGCAACATTCATCCAACTATCATACAATTCAACTTTAAGCAACTTTTTCCTTTGCCAACTGTAAATGCAACCATCATCCTATGCAACAACTTCCACATTGATGACCTGGCAACCAACATGGCAACCGTTATATCCGCTCTAGCAACGGCCTAGCAACTACCTTAAACACTTATGCTACGTCCCGGGAACCACCCCCACGATGATGACCAACCACTCAACTTAGCACCCAACATGATCAACATGGCAACCAGCATAGCAACCAACATGTCCGCCATAGCAACGCCCTAGCAACAACCTTAAGCAACCTTGCAACTTCTTAGAAACAACTTCAGCATTGATGACGTGGCAATCAACATTGCAACCAACATGACCAATGTAGCAACCGGCATAGCAACCGCCATGTCCGCCTTAGCAACGCCCTAGCAACTACCTTAAGCAACCTTGCAACTTCTTAGAAACAACTTCAGCATTGATGACGTGGCAATCAACATTGCAACCAACATGACCAATGTAGCAACCGGCATAGCAACTGCCATGTCCGCCTTAGCAACGCCCTAGCAACTACCTTAAGCAACCTTGCAACTTCTTAGAAACAACTTCAACATTGATGGCCTAGCAACCATATCATGTTTTAGTTCTATTGTCAGACATTTTTGCACAAAACTTTTACTTTGATAAAACTTCATTTTTTCTTACAAAACTTTTACTTTATTTAAACTTTTTGCATGCACTATGTAATTTCCATGGAATTACAAATCTATTATTATAGTGCATGCAAAGCAATGCACTATATTGTTATTCGGTGGCTTCTTATTATTATTATTATTATTCCACTTACCAAAAACTGTGCAACTAATTGATTAGCAACTATGCAACTTAGCAACTTCATTCAACTACCGTTGCGTAGGTCTACATTTGGTGACTTGAGCTAAATCGAAACTTTTTTCTATCGTTTACGGTTTTTGCGTTATCGGCGATAAACGAGCGTCAAAAGTCCCATTGAAATGAATGGTGGAACTTTCAGCATTCTATTTCCCATTGTTGTAACCTTAGCCACTGTAGTGTAAACATTCCACTGGTCCTGCTGGCAGTCGGAACTTTAGGATCCATGAGAATTCTATGTCAACTAGAAACTATTATCAGCTGTATTAAATCAACTATTTCAACATTTTTAAGCAACTTTACAGTAAGCAACTTTTTATGTACTTATCCACAATGTACAGTATGACGCAGCCGAAGGCTGCGTCCAACTTTTTCAACTAATTTAACTATTTTAACAAGCAACATTCATCCAACTATCATACAATTCAACTTTAAGCAACTTTTTCCTTTGCCAACTGTAAATGCAACCATCATCCTATGCAACAACTTCCACATTGATGACCTGGCAACCAACATGGCAACTGCTATATCCGCCCTAGCAACGGCTTAGCAACTACCTCAAACACTTAAGCTACGTCCCGGGAACCACCCCCACGATGATGACCAACCACTCAACTTAGCACCCAACATGATCAACATGGCAACCAGCATAGCAACCGACATGTCCGCCCTAGCAACTGCCTAGCAACAGCTTCCAGCATCCTTGTAACGTCCTAGGAACCACTCCAACAATGATGACCTGGCAATCAACATAGCAACCAACATGATCAACGTAGCAACCAGCATAGCAACCGACATGTCCGCCCTAGCAACGGCCTAGCAACAACCTTAAGCAACCTTGCAACTTCTTAGAAACAACTTCAGCATTGATGACGTGGCAATCAACATTGCAACCAACATGACCAATGTAGCAACCGGCATAGCAACCGCCATGTCCGCCTTAGCAACGCCCTAGCAACTACCTTAAGCAACCTTGCAACTTCTTAGAAACAACTTCAGCATTGATGACGTGGCAATCAACATTGCAACCAACATGACCAATGTAGCAACCGGCATAGCAACCGCCATGTCCGCCTTAGCAACGCCCTAGCAACTACCTTAAGCAACCTTGCAACTTCTTAGAAACAACTTCAGCATTGATGACGTGGCAATCAACATTGCAACCAACATGACCAATGTAGCAACCGGCATAGCAACCGCCATGTCCGCCTTAGCAACGCCCTAGCAACTACCTTAAGCAACCTTGCAACTTCTTAGAAACAACTTCAGCATTGATGACGTGGCAATCAACATTGCAACCAACATGACCAATGTAGCAACCGGCATAGCAACCGCCATGTCCGCCTTAGCAACGCCCTAGCAACTAACTTAAGCAACCTTGCAACTTCTTAGAAACAACTTCAACATTGATGACGTGGCAATCAACATTGCAACCAACATGATCAGCGAAGCAACTGCCATGTCCGCCTTAGCAACGCCCTAGCAACAACCTTAAGCAACCTTGCAACTTCTTAGAAACAACTTCAACATTGATGGCCTAGCAACCATATCATGTTTTAGTTCTATTGTCAGACATTTTTGCACAAAACTTTTACTTTGATAAAACTTTTTTTTTTCCAAAACTTTTACTTTTTTAAACTTTTTGCATGCACTATGTAATTTCCATGGAATTACAAATCTAGTTATTATTTATTCCACTTACCAAACATCTTGTGCGACTTAATTCAGCTTAAACTATGCAACTTAGCAACTTCATTCAACTACCGTTGCGTAGGTCTACATTTGGTGACTTGAGCTAAATCGAAACTTTTTTTCTATCGTTTACGGTTTTTGCGTTATCGGCGATAAACGAGCGTCAAAAGTCCCATTGAAATGAATGGTGGAACTTTCAGCATTCTATTTCCCATTGTTGTAACCTTAGCCACTGTAGTGTAAACATTCCACTGGTCCTGCTGGCAGTCGGAACTTTAGGATCCATGAGAATTCTATGTCAACTAGAAACTATTATCAGCTGTATTAAATCAACTATTTCAACATTTTTAAGCAACTTTACAGTAAGCAACTTTTTATGTACTTATCCACAATGTACACTATGACGCAGCCGAAGGCTGCGTCCAACTTTTTCAACTAATTTAACTATTTTAACAAGCAACATTCATCCAACTATCATACAATTCAACTTTAAGCAACTTTTTCCTTTGCCAACTTTAATTGCAACCATCATCCTATGCATCAACTTCCACATTGATGACCTGGCAACCAACATGGCAACCGCTATATCCGCCCTAGCAACGGCCTAGCAACTACCTCAAACACTCAAGCTGCGTCCCGGGAACCACCCCCACGATGATGACCAACCACTCAACTTAGCACCCAACATGATCAACATGGCAACCAGCATAGCAACCGACATGTCCGCCCTAGCAACTGCCTAGCAACAGCTTCCAGCATCCTTGTAATGTCCTAGGAACTACTCCAACAATGATGATCTGGCAATGAACACAGCAACCAACATGATCAACGTAGCAACCAGCATAGCAACCTATGTGTCCGCCCTAGCAACGGCCTAGCAACAGCTTCCAGCACCCTTACGACGTCTTAGGAACCACTCCAACAATGATGATCTTGCAATGAACATAGCAACCAACATGATAAACGTAGCAATCAGCATAGCAACCGACATGTCCGCCCTAGCAACGGCCTAGCAACAGCTTCCAGCAGCCTAGTAATGTCCTGGGAACCACTCCAACAATGATGATCTGGCAATGAACATAGCAACCAACATGACCAACGTAGCAACCGGCATAGCAACCGCCATGTCCGCCTTAGCAACGCCCTAGCAACTAACTTAAGCAACCTTGCAACTTCTTAGAAACAACTTCAGCATTGATGACGTGGCAATCAACATTGCAACCAACATGATCAACGTAGCAACCGGCATAGCAACCGCCATGTCCGCCTTAGCAACGCCCTAGCAACTACCTTAAGCAACCTTGCAACTTCTTAGAAACAACTTCAGCATTGATGACGTGGCAATCAACATTGCAACCAACATGACCAATGTAGCAACCGGCATAGCAACCGCCATGTCCGCCTTAGCAACGTCCTAGCAACTACCTTAAGCAACCTTGCAACTTCTCAGAAACAACTTCAACATTGATGGCCTAGCAACTATATCATGTTTTAGTTCTATAGTGTTCTAGACGATGTTTTGCACAAAACTTTTACTTTGCATAACAACTTTTTTTCAACAACTTCACTTTTTAAGCATTTTTAAACTTTTTGCATGCACTATGTAATTTCCATGGAATTACAAATCTAGTTATTATTATTATTCCACTTACCAAAATTTGTGCGACTTAATTCAGCTTAGCAACTATGCAACTTAGCAACTTCATTCAACTACCGTTGCGTAGGTCTACATTTGGTGACTTGAGCTAAATCGAAACTTTTTTTCTATCGTTTACGGTTTTTGCGTTATCGGCGATAAACGAGCGTCAAAAGTCCCATTGAAATGAATGGTGGAACTTTCAGCATTCTATTTCCCATTGTTGTAACCTTAGCCACTGTAGTGTAAACATTCCACTGGTCCTGCTGGCAGTCGGAACTTTAGGATCCATGAGAATTCTATGTCAACTAGAAACTATTATCAGCTGTATTAAATCAACTATTTCAACATTTTTAAGCAACTTTACAGTAAGCAACTTTTTATGTACTTATCCACAATGTACAGGTTGACGCAGCCGAAGGCTGCGTCCAACTTTTTCAACTAATTTAACTATTTTAACAAGCAACATTCATCCAACTATCATACAATTCAACTTTAAGCAACTTTTTCCTTTGCCAACTGTAAATGCAACCATCATCCTATGCAACAACTTCCACATTGATGACCTGGCAACCAACATGGCAACCGCTATATCCGCCCTAGCAACGGCCTAGCAACTACCTCAAACACTTATGCTACGTCCCGGGAACCACCCCCACGATGATGACCAACCACTCAACTTAGCACCCAACATGATCAACATGGCAACCAGCATAGCAACCGACATGTCCGCCTTAGCAACGCCCTAGCAACAACCTTAAGCAACCTTGCAACTTCTTAGGAACAACTTCAACATTGATGACGTGGCAATCAACATTGCAACCAACATGATCAACGTAGCAACCGGCATAGCAACCGCCATGTCCGCCTTAGCAACGCCCTAGCAACTACCTTAAGCAACCTTGCAACTTCTTAGAAACAACTTCAGCATTGATGACGTGGCAATCAACATTGCAACCAACATGATCAACGTAGCAACCGGCATAGCAACCGCCATGTCCGCCTTAGCAACGCCCTAGCAACTACCTTAAGCAACCTTGCAACTTCTTAGAAACCACTTCAACATTGATGACGTGGCAATCAACATTGCAACCAACATGATCAACGTAGCAACCGGCATAGCAACCGCCATGTCCGCCTTAGCAACGCCCTAGCAACTACCTTAAGCAACCTTGCAACTTCTTAGAAACAACTTCAGCATTGATGACGTGGCAATCAACATTGCAACCAACATGATCAACGTAGCAACCGGCATAGCAACCGCCATGTCCGCCTTAGCAACGCCCTAGCAACAACCTTAAGCAACCTTGCAACTTCTTAGAAACAACTTCAGCATTGATGATGTGGCAATCAACATTGCAACCAACATGATCAATGTAGCAACTGGCATAGCAACCGCCATGTCCGCCTTAGCAACGCCCTAGCAACAACCTTAAGCAACCTTGCAACTTCTTAGAAACAACTTCAACATTGATGGCCTAGCAACCATATCATGTTTTAGTTCTATTGTCAGACATTTTTGCACAAAACTTTTACTTTGATAAAACTTTTTTTTTTACAAAACTTTTACTTTTTTAAACTTTTTGCATGCACTATGTAATTTCCATGGAATTACAAATCTAGTTATTATTATTAGCCTATAAAATAATAAAAATAAAACAAATAAACCTCAGGGGTCTTTGAGGAACCTTTTCAAGGGGTTCTTGGAGGAACCTATAGGGGTCTTTGAGGAACCTTTTCAAGGGGTTCTTGGAGGAACCTTTACAGAGGGTTCCTCGAGGAACCTATCTGAACAGAAAAGGTTCCTCCACAGTGGCAATGGTGAGGAAC
>JAODXP020000010.1:6977667-7016389 GCA_027497455.2 Sardinella longiceps | reverse complement strand
GTCTCCGCCGTCCGGTAGAGCGAGTTGAAGAGCTGCCGTGGAGGTTCGAAGCCTGTAAGTTTCTTTGGAATGCAGATGAACATCTTTGTGGGGCTGAGTCACACACAGGTGCTTGAGGCGAACAAGAACAGCAGGTACGCTAGTACCAGTGTTTCATCCACTCTATCTTGCCACTCCTGCACACTATCTCTAAGGGACATTCAGTGCGTTAATGATCGGAGAATATTTGCACAGGCACTAACACCATAGTGAAGGGCTATAAAAATGCCCTATAGGCCCTATAGGCCTACATTATCAATGGTAAATGAATACTATCAAAATTAATTAGTATTATTGATAACATAGCTTAATCTACCACACATTGTGCTGACATAGCCGGTTGCATGGCATTGGAAACATGCCAACTAAAATTTTTTCATAAAACTGGCACATTTGGTCAAAATGTCCCTCTCTGAGCCAGGGCCGGTTTTAGCTTTTTTTGCGCCCTAGGCCAGATTTGATTTTTTCCCCCTCTCTTTTCTAGAAATACAAGCCAAAAACTGAGGGAAAAAAAACAATGAATGTATTGTGATAGGCTACCCCCCTCTTTTAACATGCGGCACACCAGAGCCGGTTCTAAGCATAGATAAACTAAGCAATTGTCTAGGGCACCAAATAATAGAGGGGCATCACAATACATGTATTACTTTTTTCCTTCAGTTTTTCACTTGTATTTCAAGAAAAGAGGGGGCAAAATGTCAAACCTGGCCAAGGGCAGCAGAAAGGCTAGAACCACATGCAACTACTCTCTTGGGCACTGAAATAATACTCCTGAAATCTGGGCAAATCTGGAAACTGGATTGACCTCAGCAGATTGTCTGCAAAGCAACAGAACAGGTGACCCACAGTGCACAGTATAAATACGGGTGTCTGCATCTGTGTTATGTGTGTGAAACCAGCACCTTTAACCGTAATTATCCAAGTCAATCTCCTGAGTGACTTTTATAGTAGTAATAGAAACAAACACCCTAGATACACAAACACACAGGCAACATCTGTTCATATTATGAGCAGGGAGATCAATATTACGGAATCCCGCTGGGAATATGATAGTTATTATTTTTTAGACAGAACATTGAATTCCCTTGCAATAGTTTTGCATTCCCTCACAATACTTACGTTCCCTCGCAGTATAGTTTAAGGTATTTCGAGGGAACGTAAAGGGCAAAAGGTATTGCAAGGGAATAAGCAATAATACAGGCTAAAAAATATGACCTCAGCGGGTCTCCATACAATACAGAGTATTAAAGAAAGAAATATACTTACCATTAAGACACAGATGACAAAACAATTAGCTTTTGTTAAAATGGTAGGAATAAAGATTTATTTTTTTCTCTTCTTATATGAACAAGTTTTTTTTTCTTTTTTTCGGTCTTCTTTTTTTCCAAGTTAATTTTTTTTTCTTGAGAAAACTTGCAAAAAACTTCTAGCATATTCCAAGTCAAGGATGGACATGAAAAAAAGGGAATTTATTGCTGAATGTGGAAATGAAGACTACACTTTGAGCAGATGCTGATCCATGCACCCCCTATCTGCCACTAGTACATGCAAAGAGAACGGACCCGGACGGGCGAGAGGGCAAAAGAACAGACCCAGAAGGGCAAAAGAACACAGGAGGAGAAAGAAAGCAAGAAGGAAGGAAGGAAAAGGGGAAAAAGGCTAAAAACATTCTAGATAAGAGACATGGTGCATGTCAGGGAGAAAGAGAAAAGGCTGTGATTTATTTTATGTGACGAAACGTGACAAGCAAATGTGTGTGAGCTTGTGGGGTGTATAGGGTGTCTGTGCATGTAGGGTGAGGGTGTGTGTCTGACTATAAGAGGTATGTTTGCATACTTCTGTATTTTGCTGTCTTTATGTATATGTGTGTGTGTGTGTGTGCGTGTGTGTGTGAGAGAGTGTGTGTACTTTGTCAAGGATGGGGCATGAGAGTGGATTGTAGGGCCGATTTTTTCAGATGAATAACCCTAAACCCCCTCTTGCTCCTTTCCATACTCAGTACCTACACTACTCACACAAGAAAGGGCAGATTGCATACAGACTTAGGTCAACTGACAGCGAGAGAAAATTAAAGAGAGAGACAGAGAGAGAGAGAGAGAGAGAGAGAGAGAGAGAGAGAGAGAGAATGGCAAAGGGAAGAAAGGAAGACACCTGAAGGAAACACGAACACATGGAGAGGAAGGGTGGAACAAACGGAGTGATAACCTTGGCAAATTAACCCCCATACCAGACATGTTTGAGGAGTGCACACTTTTTCTTTAACAAGTTTCACAAACATCAGTTGAACAGCGTGAGTTGAAAAACCTGTCTGACCTCCCCAGATACTCCCTTACCACAAGTGGCCACCAGGGGGTGGGGTGGGGAGGCATAGGCGCTGAGAGCTCAGGGAGAGCCCCAGTAACCTAGGTCAGAAGTGGAGTGGAGCAGACCAGGGTGCTCATGGGTAATGTAGTTCTGCATGAGAAGTCCTGAGACACAGAGCGGCTAGAGCTGCTGGCTTTGGAAGGGTGGAGGAGAGAGCCGAGAGGGGAGCAGCGAAGGGATGGGGAGGCGGAGGGGGTGGGGTGAGTAGGGCAGAGCCCCCAGGCAGCAGCCGACCGACTGCGCTGGAAATCGGATTCGCTGTTTGGGACCTGGTCACAGATACCCGGTCCCCCGGTTGCAATTTCAGTCAGTTGCTCTCTGGGGGTGGGGAGGAAGTGGGATGAAGTCAGGCTGGATTTGGTCCCCCTGGCCCCCTCCCCACTGAAGTCGAGTGAAGTGAAGGGGGGGCCAAAGGTCAAAAGGTCAAAGGGTCAAGGTCAGGGCCCAGGTAGCAGCTGGAACAGATCTGGCCCTCGGCAGGGTACGGATCTGGGCCAGAACCGTCCTGAAAAAAAAAAAGCATTTTGTCTAGGAGCGCAGGGGCCTAACAGATAATGGAGCTGGACTGGCCAACCCAAGGACCTACTGCATCACAATGACATGGAGACACAGTCACACACATACAAACACACACACACACACACACACACACACACACACACACACACACACACTCACTAACACACACACACACACACAAAGAGACACAACCTTCACCAAGTGACACAGACAGACGCACCTACAAAAACAGGCACACACAGTCAAGCACAACTGGATAGGGACATTTATCTTTGTCTTTGTCTCTCATTACCTCCCCCTCAGTCACACACACAAAAACACACACAAACCCACAAACACACACATATCCAACATCCACAACACATTTATGCACACCATCTTAACCTAAAGGTGCAATTGGCAGCACTGCATTATAAGGTAAAATAATACAAATAAAATAATTCTCAAAAAAAAACAAAAAAAACATGGAAAAATAAAGTGAGATGTTTCAGTTTCTTCCAGCTGTTTCGTTCTTGCATTGGGACAGCCTCTGACATTTACACACAATTTCACATCTTGCCAGTTGATCCACAGAAGTGGCTTACCCCTCCCACAGTAATAATCTTCAGGAACTATTTATTCTGGACTTCAGTTTCTGTGCTGAGAGTTGTACTGTAGCTTCACACAAATACAGCCATGGCTTCTAAGCCGAGATATCATAACCTAAGAGGCTTACATAATGGCAGCCTACCTATGCACACAAACACATGCCAGATTTCTGGTCACCTTACTGCTACAGCCACAGGTATTTATCACTCAATACACTCACACACGCACACACACAAACACACACATACACAACCTTTTTGATACGTCTTTGTGACAGGACAAACATAGGCAGACAGACACACAGACACACACACACACACACACACACTCACATACTTATAAACCCTGAACACCCGGGCAGAGGCCATCAAGCACCGCCCTCAAGAGACTCTTGCATACCTCTGTTGCTATGGAAACAATATGAGTGACAGGTAGCAAATAATTCCCACTGCCATGGGCTGAAATAAATAGACTGAGTAACTTCCTTTCTGGACAGGAAGTGGAATTATCATTGCATCTGCAGATGCCCCTCTCCAAAATCAAATAGTGATGTAAGTGTGTATCTGTCTGTGACAGTCGGTGTGTGGGAATAGTCTCTCTGTGTGACTTAGTGTTTGTATGTGTGTGTCAGTTTGTGAGAGTGACTACAGTAAATGAGAGGATGTATTTGCACACCGTGTACATGTGTTACTGTGTGGAGAAATTTTGAATGTGTGTGTGTGTGTGTGTGTCTGCAAGAAAGCATGTGTGTATGTGTAGGTGTGTACGTATCATACTCATGTAAACATAATGCATTGCACACAGAAGTGACCCATATTGCATGATGTCAGGAGAACCTCACAGTTCTGATGGGAAGATCCTGAAAGAAAAGAGGAAGGAGGGAAGAAAGAACGAAAGAAAACAAGACAAACATGTCTGTAGAAAAGAAAGAAAGAAAACAAGACAAACATGTCTGTAGAAAAGAAGAGTTCGTAAGAAAGGCTATCAAAACTGAAGCAAACCCCTCCACATGGTTGAACAGCAAAAGGCACCACAATATTATTCTAGTATCTAACTCCTGAAAAAACTGGCACGGAATTCTCTTTTGATTTGTATGGTTCTTCCTTTTTCACATAATGCTCGTAAAGTGAAATTAATCAACATATAAATAGTTTCCCCTATAAAAAAAGTCTTTGCTGCTAGCTAGTAGACAAGTTTTGCTGAAATGAAAATAAATATTTCATTTGTTTAGAATATCTGTCTGTTATATAAAATAAAAATATTTCTTATCGGTGCAGGTCTATGGTATAACTGTGTGTGTGTGTGTGTTTGTGTGTGTGTTCATGTTTGCTTGTGTGTGTGTGTGTGTGTGTGTGACATTGACAGAGTCTGACTTTTCAGTCATGTCTAGAGTGCACATGTGTGCATATGTTGCTCTGGGGCATGTGTATTATGTGTATGTCTGTTGTGTGTGTGTGTGTGTGTGTGTGTGTGTGTGTGTAAATGTGTATGTTTAAAGGGGTGCATTGTCGGGCCTGCCACGAGACTGTGTGAGTTTGCCGTGCATGCGGCGGGGCGGGTTGGCGAGGCTGGGTGTGTGTGTGGGTGTGTGTGTCGGTCGGTAGATGGTGGCCGGTTCGGGCGATGGCGAGCTCATATTGAGCGCGCTCAGGAAGGGCGTGCTCTCGCCGTGGCCTAGTTCCGCCCCTCCGAGCCCGTACTCCTCGTCCCATTCGCTGTCCGACAGGTTGCTATGGGAACTATGTGTGGCGTGTGAGTTGCGAGAGCGGCGCGGGCGGCGAGATGTCCGACGAGAGCGTTCGCCACGCCTGCCCGTGTACTCCTGCGTCGTCTCGTACGCGTCCTCATCCACCAGCCGGTAAGGGCTGGACGGCAGCGATCCCGTGCTCTCCGTTGTGTAGCACGGCCGCCGCAAACGGTGGTAGCGGCGCAGCAGCGGCTGGTCGTCATCGGCGACGGCATAGGGTGCCATGGCGGCTGCAGCCGCGGGGGGGAGGGACAGGGCGTGGCTGGCGTTTGGGGTGGTGATCTGGAAGGTGGGCACCTGCCCAAAGTCCACCGGGGAGAGGCGTGCCGGAGTGGTGAGCGCCGACACGTACCTAACACACATGCACACAAACACACAGAGAAAGAGAGAGAGAACATATAAAAAAGGTGCTGAATGATGACAACATAGGAAAAAGGCTTCTGCATTGTCTGTATCCCTCATATTTTCAGGCTTTGTGTTTGAAAGAAACTACGTCATCGAACATGACACATTACTGCCCTCTTGTGGACAAAATGTAGTATTTCATCCATACATGCAGACCAAATGAAGGAACTCGAGCATCAAAAGCAGCATAATCCCTAGTGTGTACCAGATGAGAGGGAGAGAGTGTGTTTGAGGGCTTATGAGATGTGTGTTGTCAGCAATTTCCAACCCTAACTTCAGTGAATCTTGCACGTGCCAAATCTGCCTTTCTTTTACACTTTCTTGTTTTTCTATTTTTGTTCAACTCTCGAGGTTATTCTTTCCTTACTTCAACCCTCATCTGATCTGGTAACCAGGCACTTACTGTAAGAACACACACACACACACACACACACACACACACATACTGTGTTTTTCACATGCGTATACAAAAAAGCATGCAAGCATGGTTACACACACAGCCCATGCACTAAGTCACATACCAGGAATACATTTCAAGAATTCATAAGCATGTAGTAACACTGTCAGACATGTACACACACACACACACACACACACACACACACACACACACACACACACACACACACACACACACTGTTGGTTTCTGTCAAACACATTGTGGTTACACACACACAGCACATGCACTGTAGCCTGGCAAGCCATCCTATAACATTAAAATGTATAGTCTGGCATCGAGAGATAGATCAAACTCAATCGTGGGCGGAACAAGGCTGTTATCTTTCAAACTACTTCAGCACACAATAGAATAGCCCAAAGACGTCATCCAATCAAATTCCCTATGGCTTACTACTAGACGTACTGGCTGAGCAAATCTATTTGCCACCGCTAGAGTACGTCTAGATTTCTAGGCTAGATGCACTGACTACTGCATGTAATAACACTGTCAGACATGTACACACACACACACACACACACACACACACACACACACACACACACACACACACACACACACACACACACACTGCCCCATACCTGTCACTGTGAGGGGAGTCTCTCAGTGAGTCATAGGAATCTCCATAGGTGAGGGGGGTCTCCCAGGGCTGTCTGGGGAGCAGTGGGCAGCTGCCCTGCGGGCCATACAGGCTGGGCTACTGCACTTACTGGTGCCCACAGAGGAGGACAGCGCCCCCGAGTGGCAGTCTGAGTTCATGCTATCCGAACGCTCCATGCTCCACGTCCGCTCCTCATGCCTACAGAGGAAGGAAAGATGGAGAGGCAGAAAGAGAGAGAAGGAGAGAGAGAGAGAGGGGGGGTGGGGGGGCAGGAGTGGTAGAAAGAAAGGGAAACAGAGGAAAAGGGAGAGATGGAAAGAGCGAGGGAAATAAATTAATAAATTGGGGAGAGGAGGGAAGAAGAGATTGGAATGATATATCTGGAGCTAGAGAGCTATCTATAAGGTTAGTAGGTTAGATGGATATCTGTAGCAGAGTAAGGGTGTATGTGTGTGTGTGTTTATGTGTGTGATTGTGCACACCATGTGTTTGTGTGTGTGTGTGTGTGTGTGTGTGTGTGTGTGTGTGTGTGTGTGTGGTTAGTAGGTTAGGTTAGTAGGTTAGATGGATATCTGTAGTAGAGTAAGGGTGTATGTGTGTGTGTGTGTGTGTGTGTGTATGTGTGTGTTTGTGCATGCGCATGTGTGTGTGTGTGTGTGTGTGTGTGTGTGTGTGTGTGTGTGTGTGTGTGTGTGTGATACCTGTGACTGGAAGCATGGCTGGCTGTAGAGGAGTGGTGGGATCTGGAGGACATGCGACTGCCTGAGAAGTTCCCCGACGTCTCCGTTCCGTGGTGTGTCACTCGCTCTGCCGGAACATTCTTTGAAATGTACTACAGAACAGAAAGATCAATGAGAGCCCTCAAATAAGTGTGTCTGGACCTGTGTGTATGTTGTGATGGATATCCACCATGGGAATCTCCTTTGGTGCTGGGTTGTGTGCAAACATGTGTGTGTGTGTGTGTTTGTATGTGTGTGTGTGTGTGTGTGTGTGTGTATGTGTGTACATTTGAGAGAGGAAAATCAATGACAGTGTGTGTGTGTGTGTGTGTGTGTGTGTGTGAGAGAGAGAGATCCATTTCTATCATGGGCTAGGCCAGGGTGGCTTATGAATGTGGTTGTGTGTGTGTGCATGTGTGTGTGTGTGTGTGTGTGTGTGTGTGTGTGTGTGTGTGTGTGTGTGTGTGTGACTGAGACTCACATCCATGGGGATCTCCTCTGCTGCAGGGCCGGGGTGGTTGGGGCCGTTCTCTAGCCTGCGGTTGGGTTCTGCACACATGTTCTGGTGCATGTGCTGCTGCATCTTCTTACGCTGCTTCCTGGACACACACAACAGGGCAACACCACTGGGGTCACAGGTGCACCCACACACACACACACACACACACACACACACACTCACATACACATACATGCACACACACACACACACACACACACACACACACACACACACACACACACACACATACATGCACACACGCACATACACACACACACACACACACACACACATAAACACACACATACATGCACACACACACACACACACATACACACCAAGCTCACACACACAAACACACACACACACACACACACACACACACACACGCATACACCAAACACATACACATGCACACACACACACACACACACACACACACTCACACATAGCCTACACACATGCACACATGTTCAAGTTCATACGCACACACACATAAATACACTTGTGGTTAACAAACTCACTTGGTTTTGCAGTATGCCACCACACACACAATGCCAACCACCAGCAGTGCTACACAGATACCCGTTATCGTCAGGACACGCTTCTGGTAGAGCTCCTCTGCCTCTGTAAGTGAACACACACACACACACACACACACACACACACACACACAATCCACACACACACACAAATCCAGTGTGTGCACACACACACACACACACACACACACACACACACACACACAGCACACGCACAAAAGCAAGCCACCATACGTGCCACCATACGCACACACACACACACACACACACACACACACACACACACACACACACACACACACACCTGGCATCAGTGGTAACATACATCAGTGTCAGTAGTCATTGTACTCTATTCTGACTACAGTAGAGTCATTTCAGCTGTCTACCCCCTAGCAACAGGGATGTGCCTGCAGAGACTGACTCTTGAACAGAACCGACCCAAACATGGCCTGGACCGAAGGCGTGTTCAGATTCAGCATTCAGAGTGGAACATTGGCCAGGAAAGCTCTGTGAACATTTGCAAATGTTCCTATAACTACTGTAACAGGCGTGTGAAAGGTTGGTGTTTTAAAAACAGAGCAGTGAAAACAAACAGACAAACAAATAAACAAACAAGAACAACAAAACTGGGCTCAGTTTCCCAAAAGCATAGTTGCTAACTAAGTTAGCAACATTATTGGTCTCTATGCAATTTCCCATTGCCAAATAAGTTGCTTACTGGTTAGTAACTTTACTTTTGGGAAACGGACGCCCGATTTTGAACAGTTCAAACAAAAACTGTCTGTATGTGTTTGCCGAAATTGAACACACCTCTGGCCCAGACCCGGTGTTACTGTGGGCCAGACCCGTCCCAAAGCCAGTGACTCTTCAAGAGAAGCAGGCTTAACCGCTGCAGTAGGAACTTCCAGCTCTGACTCAACGCTCTGGTGCCTTCCAGCACAGAACTGTTGAACATTCTGGAAGGTTCTATGAACATCTCCAGGAATTCCATCAGAAGTCAATGAAATACTGCTTTCTTGAAGTTCCTACACTGATAAAATAAAGTACTATCTTTCCAAAAGAAACTCAGCAAGCCGGCCTGGGTAAAATATGATGAAAGTAGGACATCAAATAGCAAAGTAGCCATAACCTAACAGCTAGAGTATTTATTGTTTTATAACTCTACGCTATTTATGTAGCTTATAGATATTAGTAAAGAGCCTGTTTTTTTTTATTGTTTGTTTGCATAAAATGAAACTATTTGCACAGATATCAATGTCATCCACTGCCTTAGCTGTGCATGAATTCTTTTTATCAAAACAGTATCTCTTTAGTAATCATATGTTACATAGTTGCTATCATCAATAAATAGACATAGTATTAGGCAATGGCTTTGCAATTTATTGTGGCATCTACAAAGTGAAACCCAAGTTGTCTTTGTCAAAACAAAGTCTGAGTCTACAAATTAGTATGTTGTTCATATTATGCCTTGAAGGAGAGGCAGAATGTACTAAGTTTATCTTGCCAGTATCAATACAGACTGCCAGGTTTAGACAGTTTTCCTATGGGAAATAAAATATGTTCCTAAATGAGAGATGATTAAAACAAAACTATGGCTGTTTGCAGAGGCAGTCTAATAACAATGTCCCTTTACATTTAGAAAAGAAAAATCTCACTTAATATAGGGGATAATATTATACTTTGTTAAAGTATACACAAATCCGAGGAAACTACCGGAAGTAAGCAGGCACCATTGTTGAGCTGTTAGATTGCCAATCTGTCCATAGGGATAACGTGATAGCACACCATAAAATGCAGTGATTTATGAGATTCACTACTACTTGTATAATGACAGAGTATTTCATGGTCTTTGCTGTTAGCTGTCATTGACTGTGCATTGTCAAAAGGGTTTGTTTACAGTCCAACAATGGCGTCCCCACAAGATGGCAGCCTACACAAAACGCTTGTCGGATTCGTCTATATTGTCATATGTTCTAGACTTGCAGGAATTCCGAAGGTGTTCATATATATCCCAGTAGCACGAGCGATCAGTGAATTCCCAAATAGCAGCCAAATGTGGAGTCGAATGCGGTCCAGTTCTGGCTCAAGTATGGCTCTGACCTGATCCCATCCAGTCCAGATTCCACCGCTATTTGGCTTTCCCTTTGCCTTGTATGAGTGTGTGTTAGGTCTAATGCAGGCCCGAAGCCTACAACTGGCTCAGTCCCTCTCTCTCTCTCTCCACACACACACACACACACAAAGTCATCCACAACCACGCATACGCATGTGCGCGCAAACTGGCGCACACACACTGACACACACACACACACACACACACACACACACAAGCTGCTTTCAGATATACACCTGATCTAGATGTATACTTATTTATTTATTTATTTTTTAAACTCAAATGTAACACTATGTACCTCTAGCCATTTACAGACATACTGCAATCTCTGGACATTTAGTCACAGTCAATGTTTATGGTATGTTGTGAATAACACATACTGTGTATTTCAACTGTATGTCTGAAAGCAGCACTCACTCTTCTCTCTCTCTCTCTCTCTCTCACTCACTTACACACACACACACACACACATACACACACACATGCCTGCTTGGCATGTGCCATTGCCATTCCACTTTGTATACCATAACTGGGGCAGTTCACAATACCTGTTTGTTATATTTAATTTTAAAATATATAGTATAGGTGAACTGTACAGAAAATTGTTTTGCATCATATATATATATTGTTTTGATACACTCAATGTATTTAATGGGTTGACATTCATCAAGTAGGTTTCATGAAAGCCCCTGGCAAGTGTATCTTGCACACACACACACACACACACACACACACACACACACACACACACACACACACACACACATATACTGGCACACTATTTTGGATTTTGTTTCTCAAACAAGGCCATGAGGTGAAGCATCCAGTGCAGGCTATGCTTGAAACATGAAGGACCGATGGGACATGAGGAGGGAACAAAGACCAAAAGGAAAGAAGGGAAGAAAATGAAGACTGCAAAAAGAGACTGCAAACGTCAAATAGAGTGTGCTGTAGAGTGTCTGTGATTTTATGTCTGAGTGTGTGTGTGTGTGTGTGTGTGTGTGTGTGTGTGTGTGTGTGTGTGTGTGTGTTGTCTGAATGTGTGTCTGTTTGTGCGTGCATGTACAGTATGTGTGTGTGTCTGTGTGTGTGTACGTGTGTGTGTGTGTGTGTGTGTGTACATGTGTGGAGAGTGTGTTTTTATGTGGATAAAAAGAAACAAATAAATAGGACAAAGTTGAAAAACACAATGCTTCTAAGCCTGACATTGCATTGCATGCGTGTTACTGGACACAGATACATAACTGGTGTATGGCAAAACAAAAAAGAAACTTAAGTGTGTGTCAGTGGAGGATTTGTTTGTAATACAAGACAGACAAGATGTGTGACTAGATAACATACTACACATTGCACTTTTGGTAACTGGCTATTGCGATTCATTAAAAATATCTAATCAGCAGGCTATCCCAAATCCCAAAGTGTATATTTCTGTTGTATTGTTTGGCCAAAAGCTCTATATTAGCTAAATCTAGCATCAAGTCTTAGCCAGCACAGGTCAAACCCAAATGCTGGTAGTACGGTAGCCCAGATGGCTCAATCAAAAAGAAAAAAGCACAATACAATTGCTTGCGTTTGTCTTCTGACTTTTTTGCATTCATATTGTAGCTTTTCTGTTAGCTGAGCTTTCTGAGCCACCTTATACTGGTCTTCTGGAGCAGGTGGATCAGCACCATACAGTACGTATCTATTCATGCAATTTCTAGCATCAATTAGCAATTACCTACAGTACAAGACAACTTCTGGCAACAAAGTTTTCTTTTGTCACACAAATTAGCCTAACATTTCTATTGTCAAAATTGTCTATTGCTAGCATGAGCTGGAATAAATAGCATAGGCCTTGGACACTGAAAAGTATCTTGAGTAGCCTTTGTTGTAAGTATTGGTTGTATTACAGCTATGAAAGTTAACTTATACTGTGAGTGACTTAAAGGAAACTTCTTATTTTAATGTTACAAATAAAAATTGAAAAGAGTAATTGATCCATACCCATAAATTCAATTCCGAGATGCTCTGCCAACGCAGAAAGTTGAAATTTAAAAAAAAAGAAAAAAAAAGAAGAAAGTAAAGAAAGGCAAAAAATAAAACAAGTGTCAGGCGTAGGAAGTCTTGGGTCAGGTATTGCATGTGCGAGATGGCATTAGTTCTGCATGTTTAACTGGGTGGACACTGTAATCAAGGGAGTTCCATAAACAGACAGACAATGCAGACACAGGCATCCATATCCCCTACGAAAAAAACACAAATAAACAAGAAAACCAACCAACAAACAAACAAACAAACAGAAAGAGGAAAGGAAGTGAAAAGAAAAGAGAGGCAGAGGAAGAGGAGGAAGAGGAAGAGGAGGGCAAGCGGGGATGGGGGGAGGGGAAGGTGCATGCGGATACACGCACACACACACATACTGTACATACACACACAAACAGCCTCTCCACTTACTGCCATATTTACTAGCTCGCACTTCTGTGGTTCACGATGAAAATGGACGAGTGACAGCAACACACCAACACACCGAACAAACAAAAACAAAGACACCAGATGAGAAAAAGAGCACAACAAAAAAAGCACAACAAAAAGACAACACCCAGCACAGTAAAAGAATGTAGACACAACAGACAGGTGGATGTTCTGGACAATGAACACGTTTGACAGAAAGACGGTTTCTCTTAGAAGTTATCATGTTTCCCATAATCCTCTGAGACTTCTTCTTGGGAGGAGGGGGCAAAGGTCATGACCTTGACCTCTTGACCCCTTATACATTCCACCTTGTGCTTTCAGGCTGAGCTAAGAGACATGCATTAGCCTTGGCTAAATTTCAATTTTTTTCTGTTTGATCATGCCAACATCCTCTTATCCTGCTCCTGACCCTTCACTATCAAAGCTAAAGGTCAGCAGAGGTCATGCAACATGCCCAATGTTTTCCATTCTGCATAGGGAACTTTGACAGACTCTAAACGACATACAAATTAGGCATTCACAGCATTGGGTCTCATTTCTCAGGAGTGTAGCAAGCACATAAAGAGCTAAGCTGAGCTGTGTGTGTGTGTGTGTGTGTGTGTGTGTGTGTGTGTGTGTGTGTGTGTGTGTGTGTGGAGACATGCTTCACATGCTCCAGAACCGTGCCAGTCAGTCCGAGGCTGCAGAGGGAAACGGATCAGGCTTTCGGCCACTGGCTTCAGGGACCAATCTGCTGATTTCAGTGTCAACAATAATATCTACTTATAGTGGACTTTCATCACAATTACATGTTGAAAGTATGCAGCTAATTATGCTAGTGCTTGTGCTTTGACTCAATATTTATTAACTATTAACTATCATGTGACCTCAAGACAAGTGACAAGTTGGGCAGCCATTGCAATATAGATACTTATTCCTTCACTCACAAAGGCTTTACAGATTTAGCCCAATTAGTAGCTGTTTCTCTGTTTCAGATTGTAGGATGAAGCATAAAATAAATAAACAAATTAAAGTTTTGATTTGTGACCCAAGATGGCCTTGCAGTAACCTTACTGAGAGTGACTCTTATGTGACCTTTTGACCTATGACAGTCTAACTAATAGTGCCTGTGGATAAAATATAAGAGGAGAAAGGAGAGGATGGTAAGAGAGGAGTGGACCCACACACACACACACACACACACACACACCCACCGACACACATATATTCATACACACACACAGACACACACATGCAGATGTGTCTCCTTCATCATGCAGGTCCCCTGACTGGTAGTAGACAAACTAACAGACAGACAGACAGACAGAAGTAGAGATGGACATACTGTAGAAATCGGCCATGACGGACTGTTGACAGCGATCACCAGTATAATCATTTGGACACCTGATAGGGAGAACAGAACCACAAGAGGGAGAGAGGAGGGAGGGAGGGAGGGAGGGAGGAGGAGGAGGAACAAGGGATGGGGGAGGGAGGGAAGAGGGAGAGGAGAGAGGGAACACATAAGGAGGAGGAGAGAGAAAGAAGGAGAGAACGATTGTGAGAGAGAGAGGGATAGAGAGAGAGAGAGAGAGAGAGAGAGAGAGAGAGAGAGAGAGAGAGAGAGAGAGAGAGTAGAGAGAGAGAGAGAGAGAGAGAGAGAGAGAGAGAGAGAGAGAGAGAGAGACAGGTGCAGAGAAAACACTGAATTAGAAACAGCAGAGCCCCCACAGCTTAACCCCATGCATCACACAGACAAGAGCAGTTACACCACTGACATCATGGCTGGGATGTCACAGACAGCCGCCATGTTGGTGGTGGGAAAAGGCGGGGAGGGGGGCGGAGGGGGGTGTTTGTTTTGTTGGTGGAGAGGGGGAGGACGACCTGAGGGGCGCCAGAGACTGAGAACATACTTTGAATAGATTTGGGCAGAAAGGACTGCAAGGGTTCCACCTGCAGACAGCGACTCCCGGAGAGCCTGGAGGAACATCTGGGGAGGTTGGGGGGTGGAGGGAGAGGAAGGACAGTGCAACAGGTTACAGGAACAGGAAGTGAGCACACAGGAAATGACCTCATCAGGAAGTGGACATCTCAGGTGTTCTGCCTTGAGTTCAAGATGACAGAACATTGCAGAACGTTTTGTACGTCACCCATAGGGATGAGTGGGAACCGTAGCAAAATGTTTTGAAACATTGTGACTGCTAATCATGGCCCTGGTTTCCTCATGTATAGGATACTTTCTCTGTGTGATTTTGAAATGCCATCATCTCTGCTTCCTACATCCTGTTCTTTCAATCATGAGCAGTATATTGTATGAGAAGGATGTAGTATGGTATTTCAGAAACAGCGTGTGACCCCCTCTATGGTAGTGTTAGCAGTAATAGGGTCATACTGTACCACTCCATCCTTCTGGACTATGTGGGTGTCAAGTGTGTGCTTTTGATATGAAGCTAAATTGTGAACTAAAAATGAGTTTCTACAAACAATAAGGTGAGCTGAAGTTAGTGGAGAGGACTTGGTGTTTGAGTCGGCTCAAATAAGGACTACTAGGCTAGGTTGTATGTGTGTGTGTGTGTGTGTGTGTGTGTGTGTGTACAGACAGCGGTGTGAAGGCTTTGCTATAACATTTGACTGTAGAGCTGCAAACCTACCAGCTGCCTAGTTGCATTTAGCACACAAAGACAAGGTATTTGTGTGCTAAATGCAACTAGGCAGCTGGTAGGTTCACTCTTTAATTGTCTACAAATGCAACTAGGGATTCTCTAACTTTATTTGGCCAGGGACCCCTTGTGGAGTCGAAATGTCTTCGAGGACCCCTTCTGATAGCAAAATAATGTATAGCTATTTGTTCTTTCAGATGCAACAGTTTTAAATAGGCATATAAGCAACTTCAACCTTTCTGCTGTTGTCCAATTACGTATGCATTACAATGTATATTTCCTGTGGCAAATCTGTGGTGTTAAAACTGTGGTGGTTCTGCGGCTCTGCGAGCTGCAGTTTTCTCATTCTGTCTTTGCAGCAGGCGTGGGTTTGGCTGAATGAAATGTGAGAGTGTCTGATGACTTGGTTCAAGTAGGTGTTTGTGAGCTACAGTAGTTAGATGGCCTGAGTGTTAACTCCTCTAGGCGCCGCGCAGTCGACTGTTTACCTCGACAAGCAGCGGTACCACTGAATAAAACGGCCGATTTTGACAAACAGGGTGTCATATACCATTTAATCTCCACACCACTAGTTGGCAGACATGTCATACGTCATCACCGACTCGAAAAACGTCATGGTCCAATGCAAAAATACTTCGAGGAAGACCACGTTGAAGATCAATGCAAACAATACCGGAGCTAAACGAGCCAGTTAGCCATTTTGTCAGAGCGGTTTTGTCAGCATCAGCGAGTATCTACATTGCATTGTCGTATTTTGACATCAGGAAAGTCTACCTGCAATGAAGTGTTGAGCTTAAAATTCCATGAGCCTGATTCTGAAGGGGGACATCTGCCTTCAGAAGATGACGGTGTTTAGTTCAGCGGATTTTATCAATGGTCTGACAACTGTCACTATAATGAAAGCCTTTTCTCTGTATTTGGAAAAAAACAAACAAACAAAAAAAGCTCTGTATTTGGGTATGGGTCTGTAGAGAAGTCAAAATGGATTATTGGGTTGAATATTGGCCAATAGCAGCAACTGGATTTAGGAAGGTGATGTCCAGGAATAGATTTGAGATTATTATACATTATATGTGCCCCATACATGGATTCAGAGAGTTTACTGTATGTAGCAAATGGAAAATCTCTACAGCAAAAGGCCAGCCAACTGCTACATTCATTCGGTTTGTTTCTGTCATTTATTAGTAATAATTTACACAGTTTGTTTACTTCTTACAATTTACCTGAGCATTCAGTATTGTGTAATATAGCATACAGAAGGTGAGGGAAATTTATTTGGGGGGGAAAGTGCTGAATTTTGTCATTCAAACATGACTTTTCATGAAAATTATATTATCCAAGATGGCCGCCACATCATATGACGTCATATGACGTCATAATATGCAAATTAGATGGAGGAATTTAATCCCTACATAAACTTTGGGTCATCCTTAATATTTCTCTAATTTACAGAAAGTTTCTATCTCTTATCACTTTTAAGATATGGCCTTTTGAAATTAAGATGTCAAAATCGAACGTTTTGAAAAAAAACCTCTGGCGCCCTAAAGGGTTAATGCGCTGTGAGTGGCGAAGGAGAGAGTAGCAAAGTGTGTGTGTGTATGTGTGTGTGTGTGTGTGTGTGTGTGTGTGTGCCTATTGATGAGTACCCACCACCCAAAGTGGCCACTTCATGTGGAATCCCCCACAGTGTAATGGAGAGGTGAACAAGATGTACAGGATTTCGCCACACACACACACACACACACACACACACACACACACACACACACACACACACACACACACAGGCACGCACACACACAATTAATATTGGTAGGGTTGTCAAAGTTAATGGGAGCTCCATGCATGCCAGAGGACACTCCGTCAGTCCCAATCAGAGAGCCTTATGGGAGAGGACGGCCCTCTACGACAAGCTATAGCACATTCATCTTCATGTGTGTGTGTGTGTGTGTGTGTGTGTGTGTGTGTGTGTGTGTGTGTGTGTGTGTGTGTGTGTGTGTGTGTGTGTTTCGTTTGTGAACAAGAGAGATGGTGTGTTTATACTGTACCATATACACGTTCTACTATGGAAAAGTTATGAAGGTTTTGAAATGCCTAATGCATTTTTGCATTTGGGATTCATTTGTGTTCCCTATGTCAAAAAAGGCTTTTTCACACAATTTCATATGTATTGGGTGAAATCATGACAAGACTTAATATACTGAACTATAGCCTTAGTAAAGTGTGAGTCCAACACTTATGTGAAAACCATGCAAAACAACCCTTATTTGACAAATCTTTAGAAATGACTCCACAAGCCAAGGTTACTCATGTGTTTGTGACAATAATTGTAATAACATTGTTATTATCAAAAGTCATTGCGGAAGTGAAAAAAAATTGTCAGGTCACTTTTTCAACTTAAAACCACTTTGCATGAAAGAAATTTAGTATGGATTGAAATACCTGAAAAAATTAGACTTTTCACATTACGGTCTATTGCCTTACATATACACGTTCTACTATGGAAAAGTTATGAAGGTTTTGAAATGCCTAATGCATTTTTGCATTTGGGATTCATTTGTGTTCCCTATGTCAAAAAGGCTTTTTCACACAATTTCATATGTATTGGGTGAAATCATGACAAGACTTAATATACTGAACTATAGCCTTAGTAAAGTGTGAGTCCAACACTTATGTGAAAACCATGCAAAACAACCCTTATTTGACAAATCTTTAGAAATGACTCCACAAGCCAAGGTTACTCATGTGTTTGTGACAATAATTGTAATAACATTGTTATTATCAAAAGTCATTGCGGAAGTGAAAAAAATTGTCAGGTCACTTTTTCAACTTAAAACCACTTTGCATGAAAGAAATTTAGTATGGATTGAAATACCTGAAAAAATTAGACTTTTCACATTACGGTCTATTGCCTTACATATACACGTTCTACTATGGAAAAGTTATGAAGGTTTTGAAATGCCTAATGCATTTTTGCATTTGGGATTCATTTGTGTTCCCTATGTCAAAAAAGGCTTTTCCACACAATTTCATATGTATTGGGTGAAATCATGACAAGACTTAATATACTGAACTATAGCCTTAGTAAAGTGTGAGTCCAACACTTATGTGAAAACCATGCAAAACAACCCTTATTTGACAAATCTTTAGAAATGACTCCACAAGCCAAGGTTACTCATGTGTTTGTGACAATAATTGTAATAACATTGTTATTATCAAAAGTCATTGCGGAAGTGAAAAAAAATTGTCAGGTCACTTTTTCAACTTAAAACCACTTTGCATGAAAGAAATTTAGTATGGATTGAAATACCTGAAAAAATTAGACTTTTCACATTACGGTCTATTGCCTTACATATACACGTTCTACTATGGAAAAGTTATGAAGGTTTTGAAATGCCTAATGCATTTTTGCATTTGGGATTCATTTGTGTTCCCTATGTCAAAAAAGGCTTTTTCACACAATTTCATATGTATTGGGTGAAATCATGACAAGACTTAATATACTGAACTATAGCCTTAGTAAAGTGTGAGTCCAACACTTATGTGAAAACCATGCAAAACAACCCTTATTTGACAAATCTTTAGAAATGACTCCACAAGCCAAGGTTACTCATGTGTTTGTGACAATAATTGTAATAACATTGTTATTATCAAAAGTCATTGCGGAAGTGAAAAAAAATTGTCAGGTCACTTTTTCAACTTAAAACCACTTTGCATGAAAGAAATTTAGTATGGATTGAAATACCTGAAAAAATTAGACTTTTCACATTACGGTCTATTGCCTTACATATACACGTTCTACTATGGAAAAGTTATGAAGGTTTTGAAATGCCTAATGCATTTTTGCATTTGGGATTCATTTGTGTTCCCTATGTCAAAAAGGCTTTTTCACACAATTTCATATGTATTGGGTGAAATCATGACAAGACTTAATATACTGAACTATAGCCTTAGTAAAGTGTGAGTCCAACACTTATGTGAAAACCATGCAAAACAACCCTTATTTGACAAATCTTTAGAAATGACTCCACAAGCCAAGGTTACTCATGTGTTTGTGACAATAATTGTAATAACATTGTTATTATCAAAAGTCATTGCGGAAGTGAAAAAAAATTGTCAGGTCACTTTTTCAACTTAAAACCACTTTGCATGAAAGAAATTTAGTATGGATTGAAATACCTGAAAAAATTAGACTTTTCACATTACGGTCTATTGCCTTACATATACACGTTCTACTATGGAAAAGTTATGAAGGTTTTGAAATGCCTAATGCATTTTTGCATTTGGGATTCATTTGTGTTCCCTATGTCAAAAAAGGCTTTTTCACACAATTTCATATGTATTGGGTGAAATCATGACAAGACTTAATATACTGAACTATAGCCTTAGTAAAGTGTGAGTCCAACACTTATGTGAAAACCATGCAAAACAACCCTTATTTGACAAATCTTTAGAAATGACTCCACAAGCCAAGGTTACTCATGTGTTTGTGACAATAATTGTAATAACATTGTTATTATCAAAAGTCATTGCGGAAGTGAAAAAAAATTGTCAGGTCACTTTTTCAACTTAAAACCACTTTGCATGAAAGAAATTTAGTATGGATTGAAATACCTGAAAAAATTAGACTTTTCACATTACGGTCTATTGCCTTACATATACACGTTCTACTATGGAAAAGTTATGAAGGTTTTGAAATGCCTAATGCATTTTTGCATTTGGGATTCATTTGTGTTCCCTATGTCAAAAAAGGCTTTTTCACACAATTTCATATGTATTGGGTGAAATCATGACAAGACTTAATATACTGAACTATAGCCTTAGTAAAGTGTGAGTCCAACACTTATGTGAAAACCATGCAAAACAACCCTTATTTGACAAATCTTTAGAAATGACTCCACAAGCCAAGGTTACTCATGTGTTTGTGACAATAATTGTAATAACATTGTTATTATCAAAAGTCATTGCGGAAGTGAAAAAAAAATTGTCAGGTCACTTTTTCAACTTAAAACCACTTTGCATGAAAGAAATTTAGTATGGATTGAAATACCTGAAAAAATTAGACTTTTCACATTACGGTCTATTGCCTTACATATACACGTTCTACTATGGAAAAGTTATGAAGGTTTTGAAATGCCTAATGCATTTTTGCATTTGGGATTCATTTGTGTTCCCTATGTCAAAAAAGGCTTTTTCACACAATTTCATATGTATTGGGTGAAATCATGACAAGACTTAATATACTGAACTATAGCCTTAGTAAAGTGTGAGTCCAACACTTATGTGAAAACCATGCAAAACAACCCTTATTTGACAAATCTTTAGAAATGACTCCACAAGCCAAGGTTACTCATGTGTTTGTGACAATAATTGTAATAACATTGTTATTATCAAAAGTCATTGCGGAAGTGAAAAAAAATTGTCAGGTCACTTTTTCAACTTAAAACCACTTTGCATGAAAGAAATTTAGTATGGATTGAAATACCTGAAAAAATTAGACTTTTCACATTACGGTCTATTGCCTTACATATACACGTTCTACTATGGAAAAGTTATGAAGGTTTTGAAATGCCTAATGCATTTTTGCATTTGGGATTCATTTGTGTTCCCTATGTCAAAAAAGGCTTTTTCACACAATTTCATATGTATTGGGTGAAATCATGACAAAAGACTTAATATACTGAACTATAGCCTTAGTAAAGTGTGAGTCCAACACTTATGTGAAAACCATGCAAAACAACCCTTATTTGACAAATCTTTAGAAATGACTCCACAAGCCAAGGTTACTCATGTGTTTGTGACAATAATTGTAATAACATTGTTATTATCAAAAGTCATTGCGGAAGTGAAAAAAAATTGTCAGGTCACTTTTTCAACTTAAAACCACTTTGCATGAAAGAAATTTAGTATGGATTGAAATACCTGAAAAAATTAGACTTTTCACATTACGGTCTATTGCCTTACATATACACGTTCTACTATGGAAAAGTTATGAAGGTTTTGAAATGCCTAATGCATTTTTGCATTTGGGATTCATTTGTGTTCCCTATGTCAAAAAAGGCTTTTCACACAATTTCATATGTATTGGGTGAAATCATGACAAGACTTAATATACTGAACTATAGCCTTAGTAAAGTGTGAGTCCAACACTTATGTGAAAACCATGCAAAACAACCCTTATTTGACAAATCTTTAGAAATGACTCCACAAGCCAAGGTTACTCATGTGTTTGTGACAATAATTGTAATAACATTGTTATTATCAAAAGTCATTGCGGAAGTGAAAAAAAATTGTCAGGTCACTTTTTCAACTTAAAACCACTTTGCATGAAAGAAATTTAGTATGGATTGAAATACCTGAAAAAATTAGACTTTTCACATTACGGTCTATTGCCTTACATATACACGTTCTACTATGGAAAAGTTATGAAGGTTTTGAAATGCCTAATGCATTTTTGCATTTGGGATTCATTTGTGTTCCCTATGTCAAAAAAGGCTTTTTCACACAATTTCATATGTATTGGGTGAAATCATGACAAGACTTAATATACTGAACTATAGCCTTAGTAAAGTGTGAGTCCAACACTTATGTGAAAACCATGCAAAACAACCCTTATTTGACAAATCTTTAGAAATGACTCCACAAGCCAAGGTTACTCATGTGTTTGTGACAATAATTGTAATAACATTGTTATTATCAAAAGTCATTGCGGAAGTGAAAAAAAATTGTCAGGTCACTTTTTCAACTTAAAACCACTTTGCATGAAAGAAATTTAGTATGGATTGAAATACCTGAAAAAATTAGACTTTTCACATTACGGTCTATTGCCTTACATATACACGTTCTACTATGGAAAAGTTATGAAGGTTTTGAAATGCCTAATGCATTTTTGCATTTGGGATTCATTTGTGTTCCCTATGTCAAAAAAGGCTTTTTCACACAATTTCATATGTATTGGGTGAAATCATGACAAGACTTAATATACTGAACTATAGCCTTAGTAAAGTGTGAGTCCAACACTTATGTGAAAACCATGCAAAACAACCCTTATTTGACAAATCTTTAGAAATGACTCCACAAGCCAAGGTTACTCATGTGTTTGTGACAATAATTGTAATAACATTGTTATTATCAAAAGTCATTGCGGAAGTGAAAAAAAATTGTCAGGTCACTTTTTCAACTTAAAACCACTTTGCATGAAAGAAATTTAGTATGGATTGAAATACCTGAAAAAATTAGACTTTTCACATTACGGTCTATTGCCTTACATATACACGTTCTACTATGGAAAAGTTATGAAGGTTTTGAAATGCCTAATGCATTTTTGCATTTGGGATTCATTTGTGTTCCCTATGTCAAAAAAGGCTTTTTCACACAATTTCATATGTATTGGGTGAAATCATGACAAGACTTAATATACTGAACTATAGCCTTAGTAAAGTGTGAGTCCAACACTTATGTGAAAACCATGCAAAACAACCCTTATTTGACAAATCTTTAGAAATGACTCCACAAGCCAAGGTTACTCATGTGTTTGTGACAATAATTGTAATAACATTGTTATTATCAAAAGTCATTGCGGAAGTGAAAAAAAATTGTCAGGTCACTTTTTCAACTTAAAACCACTTTGCATGAAAGAAATTTAGTATGGATTGAAATACCTGAAAAAATTAGACTTTTCACATTACGGTCTATTGCCTTACATATACACGTTCTACTATGGAAAAGTTATGAAGGTTTTGAAATGCCTAATGCATTTTTGCATTTGGGATTCATTTGTGTTCCCTATGTCAAAAAAGGCTTTTTCACACAATTTCATATGTATTGGGTGAAATCATGACAAGACTTAATATACTGAACTATAGCCTTAGTAAAGTGTGAGTCCAACACTTATGTGAAAACCATGCAAAACAACCCTTATTTGACAAATCTTTAGAAATGACTCCACAAGCCAAGGTTACTCATGTGTTTGTGACAATAATTGTAATAACATTGTTATTATCAAAAGTCATTGCGGAAGTGAAAAAAAATTGTCAGGTCACTTTTTCAACTTAAAACCACTTTGCATGAAAGAAATTTAGTATGGATTGAAATACCTGAAAAAATTAGACTTTTCACATTACGGTCTATTGCCTTACATATACACGTTCTACTATGGAAAAGTTATGAAGGTTTTGAAATGCCTAATGCATTTTTGCATTTGGGATTCATTTGTGTTCCCTATGTCAAAAAAGGCTTTTTCACACAATTTCATATGTATTGGGTGAAATCATGACAAGACTTAATATACTGAACTATAGCCTTAGTAAAGTGTGAGTCCAACACTTATGTGAAAACCATGCAAAACAACCCTTATTTGACAAATCTTTAGAAATGACTCCACAAGCCAAGGTTACTCATGTGTTTGTGACAATAATTGTAATAACATTGTTATTATCAAAAGTCATTGCGGAAGTGAAAAAAAATTGTCAGGTCACTTTTTCAACTTAAAACCACTTTGCATGAAAGAAATTTAGTATGGATTGAAATACCTGAAAAAATTAGACTTTTCACATTACGGTCTATTGCCTTACATATACACGTTCTACTATGGAAAAGTTATGAAGGTTTTGAAATGCCTAATGCATTTTTGCATTTGGGATTCATTTGTGTTCCCTATGTCAAAAAAGGCTTTTTCACACAATTTCATATGTATTGGGTGAAATCATGACAAGACTTAATATACTGAACTATAGCCTTAGTAAAGTGTGAGTCCAACACTTATGTGAAAACCATGCAAAACAACCCTTATTTGACAAATCTTTAGAAATGACTCCACAAGCCAAGGTTACTCATGTGTTTGTGACAATAATTGTAATAACATTGTTATTATCAAAAGTCATTGCGGAAGTGAAAAAAAATTGTCAGGTCACTTTTTCAACTTAAAACCACTTTGCATGAAAGAAATTTAGTATGGATTGAAATACCTGAAAAAATTAGACTTTTCACATTACGGTCTATTGCCTTACATATACACGTTCTACTATGGAAAAGTTATGAAGGTTTTGAAATGCCTAATGCATTTTTGCATTTGGGATTCATTTGTGTTCCCTATGTCAAAAAAGGCTTTTTCACACAATTTCATATGTATTGGGTGAAATCATGACAAGACTTAATATACTGAACTATAGCCTTAGTAAAGTGTGAGTCCAACACTTATGTGAAAACCATGCAAAACAACCCTTATTTGACAAATCTTTAGAAATGACTCCACAAGCCAAGGTTACTCATGTGTTTGTGACAATAATTGTAATAACATTGTTATTATCAAAAGTCATTGCGGAAGTGAAAAAAAAATTGTCAGGTCACTTTTTCAACTTAAAACCACTTTGCATGAAAGAAATTTAGTATGGATTGAAATACCTGAAAAAATTAGACTTTTCACATTACGGTCTATTGCCTTACATATACACGTTCTACTATGGAAAAGTTATGAAGGTTTTGAAATGCCTAATGCATTTTTGCATTTGGGATTAATTTGTGTTCCCTATGTCAAAAAAAGGCTTTTTCACACAATTTCATATGTATTGGGTGAAATCATGACAAGACTTAATATACTGAACTATAGCCTTAGTAAAGTGTGAGTCCAACACTTATGTGAAAACCATGCAAAACAACCCTTATTTGACAAATCTTTAGAAATGACTCCACAAGCCAAGGTTACTCATGTGTTTGTGACAATAATTGTAATAACATTGTTATTATCAAAAGTCATTGCGGAAGTGAAAAAAAATTGTCAGGTCACTTTTTCAACTTAAAACCACTTTGCATGAAAGAAATTTAGTATGGATTGAAATACCTGAAAAAATTAGACTTTTCACATTACGGTCTATTGCCTTACATATACACGTTCTACTATGGAAAAGTTATGAAGGTTTTGAAATGCCTAATGCATTTTTGCATTTGGGATTCATTTGTGTTCCCTATGTCAAAAAAGGCTTTTTCACACAATTTCATATGTATTGGGTGAAATCATGACAAGACTTAATATACTGAACTATAGCCTTAGTAAAGTGTGAGTCCAACACTTATGTGAAAACCATGCAAAACAACCCTTATTTGACAAATCTTTAGAAATGACTCCACAAGCCAAGGTTACTCATGTGTTTGTGACAATAATTGTAATAACATTGTTATTATCAAAAGTCATTGCGGAAGTGAAAAAAAATTGTCAGGTCACTTTTTCAACTTAAAACCACTTTGCATGAAAGAAATTTAGTATGGATTGAAATACCTGAAAAAATTAGACTTTTCACATTACGGTCTATTGCCTTACATATACACGTTCTACTATGGAAAAGTTATGAAGGTTTTGAAATGCCTAATGCATTTTTGCATTTGGGATTCATTTGTGTTCCCTATGTCAAAAAAAGGCTTTTCACACAATTTCATATGTATTGGGTGAAATCATGACAAGACTTAATATACTGAACTATAGCCTTAGTAAAGTGTGAGTCCAACACTTATGTGAAAACCATGCAAAACAACCCTTATTTGACAAATCTTTAGAAATGACTCCACAAGCCAAGGTTACTCATGTGTTTGTGACAATAATTGTAATAACATTGTTATTATCAAAAGTCATTGCGGAAGTGAAAAAAAATTGTCAGGTCACTTTTTCAACTTAAAACCACTTTGCATGAAAGAAATTTAGTATGGATTGAAATACCTGAAAAAATTAGACTTTTCACATTACGGTCTATTGCCTTACATATACACGTTCTACTATGGAAAAGTTATGAAGGTTTTGAAATGCCTAATGCATTTTTGCATTTGGGATTCATTTGTGTTCCCTATGTCAAAAAAGGCTTTTTCACACAATTTCATATGTATTGGGTGAAATCATGACAAGACTTAATATACTGAACTATAGCCTTAGTAAAGTGTGAGTCCAACACTTATGTGAAAACCATGCAAAACAACCCTTATTTGACAAATCTTTAGAAATGACTCCACAAGCCAAGGTTACTCATGTGTTTGTGACAATAATTGTAATAACATTGTTATTATCAAAAGTCATTGCGGAAGTGAAAAAAAATTGTCAGGTCACTTTTTCAACTTAAAACCACTTTGCATGAAAGAAATTTAGTATGGATTGAAATACCTGAAAAAATTAGACTTTTCACATTACGGTCTATTGCCTTACATATACACGTTCTACTATGGAAAAGTTATGAAGGTTTTGAAATGCCTAATGCATTTTTGCATTTGGGATTCATTTGTGTTCCCTATGTCAAAAAAGGCTTTTTCACACAATTTCATATGTATTGGGTGAAATCATGACAAGACTTAATATACTGAACTATAGCCTTAGTAAAGTGTGAGTCCAACACTTATGTGAAAACCATGCAAAACAACCCTTATTTGACAAATCTTTAGAAATGACTCCACAAGCCAAGGTTACTCATGTGTTTGTGACAATAATTGTAATAACATTGTTATTATCAAAAGTCATTGCGGAAGTGAAAAAAAAATTGTCAGGTCACTTTTTCAACTTAAAACCACTTTGCATGAAAGAAATTTAGTATGGATTGAAATACCTGAAAAAATTAGACTTTTCACATTACGGTCTATTGCCTTACATATACACGTTCTACTATGGAAAAGTTATGAAGGTTTTGAAATGCCTAATGCATTTTTGCATTTGGGATTCATTTGTGTTCCCTATGTCAAAAAAGGCTTTTCACACAATTTCATATGTATTGGGTGAAATCATGACAAGACTTAATATACTGAACTATAGCCTTAGTAAAGTGTGAGTCCAACACTTATGTGAAAACCATGCAAAACAACCCTTATTTGACAAATCTTTAGAAATGACTCCACAAGCCAAGGTTACTCATGTGTTTGTGACAATAATTGTAATAACATTGTTATTATCAAAAGTCATTGCGGAAGTGAAAAAAAAATTGTCAGGTCACTTTTTCAACTTAAAACCACTTTGCATGAAAGAAATTTAGTATGGATTGAAATACCTGAAAAAATTAGACTTTTCACATTACGGTCTATTGCCTTACATATACACGTTCTACTATGGAAAAGTTATGAAGGTTTTGAAATGCCTAATGCATTTTTGCATTTGGGATTCATTTGTGTTCCCTATGTCAAAAAAGGCTTTTTCACACAATTTCATATGTATTGGGTGAAATCATGACAAGACTTAATATACTGAACTATAGCCTTAGTAAAGTGTGAGTCCAACACTTATGTGAAAACCATGCAAAACAACCCTTATTTGACAAATCTTTAGAAATGACTCCACAAGCCAAGGTTACTCATGTGTTTGTGACAATAATTGTAATAACATTGTTATTATCAAAAGTCATTGCGGAAGTGAAAAAAAATTGTCAGGTCACTTTTTCAACTTAAAACCACTTTGCATGAAAGAAATTTAGTATGGATTGAAATACCTGAAAAAATTAGACTTTTCACATTACGGTCTATTGCCTTACATATACACGTTCTACTATGGAAAAGTTATGAAGGTTTTGAAATGCCTAATGCATTTTTGCATTTGGGATTCATTTGTGTTCCCTATGTCAAAAAAGGCTTTTTCACACAATTTCATATGTATTGGGTGAAATCATGACAAGACTTAATATACTGAACTATAGCCTTAGTAAAGTGTGAGTCCAACACTTATGTGAAAACCATGCAAAACAACCCTTATTTGACAAATCTTTAGAAATGACTCCACAAGCCAAGGTTACTCATGTGTTTGTGACAATAATTGTAATAACATTGTTATTATCAAAAGTCATTGCGGAAGTGAAAAAAAATTGTCAGGTCACTTTTTCAACTTAAAACCACTTTGCATGAAAGAAATTTAGTATGGATTGAAATACCTGAAAAAATTAGACTTTTCACATTACGGTCTATTGCCTTACATATACACGTTCTACTATGGAAAAGTTATGAAGGTTTTGAAATGCCTAATGCATTTTTGCATTTGGGATTCATTTGTGTTCCCTATGTCAAAAAAGGCTTTTTCACACAATTTCATATGTATTGGGTGAAATCATGACAAGACTTAATATACTGAACTATAGCCTTAGTAAAGTGTGAGTCCAACACTTATGTGAAAACCATGCAAAACAACCCTTATTTGACAAATCTTTAGAAATGACTCCACAAGCCAAGGTTACTCATGTGTTTGTGACAATAATTGTAATAACATTGTTATTATCAAAAGTCATTGCGGAAGTGAAAAAAAAATTGTCAGGTCACTTTTTCAACTTAAAACCACTTTGCATGAAAGAAATTTAGTATGGATTGAAATACCTGAAAAAATTAGACTTTTCACATTACGGTCTATTGCCTTACATATACACGTTCTACTATGGAAAAGTTATGAAGGTTTTGAAATGCCTAATGCATTTTTGCATTTGGGATTCATTTGTGTTCCCTATGTCAAAAAAGGCTTTTTCACACAATTTCATATGTATTGGGTGAAATCATGACAAGACTTAATATACTGAACTATAGCCTTAGTAAAGTGTGAGTCCAACACTTATGTGAAAACCATGCAAAACAACCCTTATTTGACAAATCTTTAGAAATGACTCCACAAGCCAAGGTTACTCATGTGTTTGTGACAATAATTGTAATAACATTGTTATTATCAAAAGTCATTGCGGAAGTGAAAAAAAATTGTCAGGTCACTTTTTCAACTTAAAACCACTTTGCATGAAAGAAATTTAGTATGGATTGAAATACCTGAAAAAATTAGACTTTTCACATTACGGTCTATTGCCTTACATATACACGTTCTACTATGGAAAAGTTATGAAGGTTTTGAAATGCCTAATGCATTTTTGCATTTGGGATTCATTTGTGTTCCCTATGTCAAAAAAGGCTTTTTCACACAATTTCATATGTATTGGGTGAAATCATGACAAGACTTAATATACTGAACTATAGCCTTAGTAAAGTGTGAGTCCAACACTTATGTGAAAACCATGCAAAACAACCCTTATTTGACAAATCTTTAGAAATGACTCCACAAGCCAAGGTTACTCATGTGTTTGTGACAATAATTGTAATAACATTGTTATTATCAAAAGTCATTGCGGAAGTGAAAAAAATTGTCAGGTCACTTTTTCAACTTAAAACCACTTTGCATGAAAGAAATTTAGTATGGATTGAAATACCTGAAAAAATTAGACTTTTCACATTACGGTCTATTGCCTTACATATACACGTTCTACTATGGAAAAGTTATGAAGGTTTTGAAATGCCTAATGCATTTTTGCATTTGGGATTCATTTGTGTTCCCTATGTCAAAAAAGGCTTTTTCACACAATTTCATATGTATTGGGTGAAATCATGACAAGACTTAATATACTGAACTATAGCCTTAGTAAAGTGTGAGTCCAACACTTATGTGAAAACCATGCAAAACAACCCTTATTTGACAAATCTTTAGAAATGACTCCACAAGCCAAGGTTACTCATGTGTTTGTGACAATAATTGTAATAACATTGTTATTATCAAAAGTCATTGCGGAAGTGAAAAAAAATTGTCAGGTCACTTTTTCAACTTAAAACCACTTTGCATGAAAGAAATTTAGTATGGATTGAAATACCTGAAAAAATTAGACTTTTCACATTACGGTCTATTGCCTTACATATACACGTTCTACTATGGAAAAGTTATGAAGGTTTTGAAATGCCTAATGCATTTTTGCATTTGGGATTCATTTGTGTTCCCTATGTCAAAAAAGGCTTTTTCACACAATTTCATATGTATTGGGTGAAATCATGACAAGACTTAATATACTGAACTATAGCCTTAGTAAAGTGTGAGTCCAACACTTATGTGAAAACCATGCAAAACAACCCTTATTTGACAAATCTTTAGAAATGACTCCACAAGCCAAGGTTACTCATGTGTTTGTGACAATAATTGTAATAACATTGTTATTATCAAAAGTCATTGCGGAAGTGAAAAAAAATTGTCAGGTCACTTTTTCAACTTAAAACCACTTTGCATGAAAGAAATTTAGTATGGATTGAAATACCTGAAAAAATTAGACTTTTCACATTACGGTCTATTGCCTTACATATACACGTTCTACTATGGAAAAGTTATGAAGGTTTTGAAATGCCTAATGCATTTTTGCATTTGGGATTCATTTGTGTTCCCTATGTCAAAAAAGGCTTTTTCACACAATTTCATATGTATTGGGTGAAATCATGACAAGACTTAATATACTGAACTATAGCCTTAGTAAAGTGTGAGTCCAACACTTATGTGAAAACCATGCAAAACAACCCTTATTTGACAAATCTTTAGAAATGACTCCACAAGCCAAGGTTACTCATGTGTTTGTGACAATAATTGTAATAACATTGTTATTATCAAAAGTCATTGCGGAAGTGAAAAAAAAATTGTCAGGTCACTTTTTCAACTTAAAACCACTTTGCATGAAAGAAATTTAGTATGGATTGAAATACCTGAAAAAATTAGACTTTTCACATTACGGTCTATTGCCTTACATATACACGTTCTACTATGGAAAAGTTATGAAGGTTTTGAAATGCCTAATGCATTTTTGCATTTGGGATTCATTTGTGTTCCCTATGTCAAAAAAGGCTTTTTCACACAATTTCATATGTATTGGGTGAAATCATGACAAGACTTAATATACTGAACTATAGCCTTAGTAAAGTGTGAGTCCAACACTTATGTGAAAACCATGCAAAACAACCCTTATTTGACAAATCTTTAGAAATGACTCCACAAGCCAAGGTTACTCATGTGTTTGTGACAATAATTGTAATAACATTGTTATTATCAAAAGTCATTGCGGAAGTGAAAAAAATTGTCAGGTCACTTTTTCAACTTAAAACCACTTTGCATGAAAGAAATTTAGTATGGATTGAAATACCTGAAAAAATTAGACTTTTCACATTACGGTCTATTGCCTTACATATACACGTTCTACTATGGAAAAGTTATGAAGGTTTTGAAATGCCTAATGCATTTTTGCATTTGGGATTCATTTGTGTTCCCTATGTCAAAAAAGGCTTTTTCACACAATTTCATATGTATTGGGTGAAATCATGACAAGACTTAATATACTGAACTATAGCCTTAGTAAAGTGTGAGTCCAACACTTATGTGAAAACCATGCAAAACAACCCTTATTTGACAAATCTTTAGAAATGACTCCACAAGCCAAGGTTACTCATGTGTTTGTGACAATAATTGTAATAACATTGTTATTATCAAAAGTCATTGCGGAAGTGAAAAAAAATTGTCAGGTCACTTTTTCAACTTAAAACCACTTTGCATGAAAGAAATTTAGTATGGATTGAAATACCTGAAAAAATTAGACTTTTCACATTACGGTCTATTGCCTTACATATACACGTTCTACTATGGAAAAGTTATGAAGGTTTTGAAATGCCTAATGCATTTTTGCATTTGGGATTCATTTGTGTTCCCTATGTCAAAAAAGGCTTTTCACACAATTTCATATGTATTGGGTGAAATCATGACAAGACTTAATATACTGAACTATAGCCTTAGTAAAGTGTGAGTCCAACACTTATGTGAAAACCATGCAAAACAACCCTTATTTGACAAATCTTTAGAAATGACTCCACAAGCCAAGGTTACTCATGTGTTTGTGACAATAATTGTAATAACATTGTTATTATCAAAAGTCATTGCGGAAGTGAAAAAAAATTGTCAGGTCACTTTTTCAACTTAAAACCACTTTGCATGAAAGAAATTTAGTATGGATTGAAATACCTGAAAAAATTAGACTTTTCACATTACGGTCTATTGCCTTACATATACACGTTCTACTATGGAAAAGTTATGAAGGTTTTGAAATGCCTAATGCATTTTTGCATTTGGGATTCATTTGTGTTCCCTATGTCAAAAAAGGCTTTTTCACACAATTTCATATGTATTGGGTGAAATCATGACAAGACTTAATATACTGAACTATAGCCTTAGTAAAGTGTGAGTCCAACACTTATGTGAAAACCATGCAAAACAACCCTTATTTGACAAATCTTTAGAAATGACTCCACAAGCCAAGGTTACTCATGTGTTTGTGACAATAATTGTAATAACATTGTTATTATCAAAAGTCATTGCGGAAGTGAAAAAAAATTGTCAGGTCACTTTTTCAACTTAAAACCACTTTGCATGAAAGAAATTTAGTATGGATTGAAATACCTGAAAAAATTAGACTTTTCACATTACGGTCTATTGCCTTACATATACACGTTCTACTATGGAAAAGTTATGAAGGTTTTGAAATGCCTAATGCATTTTTGCATTTGGGATTCATTTGTGTTCCCTATGTCAAAAAAGGCTTTTTCACACAATTTCATATGTATTGGGTGAAATCATGACAAGACTTAATATACTGAACTATAGCCTTAGTAAAGTGTGAGTCCAACACTTATGTGAAAACCATGCAAAACAACCCTTATTTGACAAATCTTTAGAAATGACTCCACAAGCCAAGGTTACTCATGTGTTTGTGACAATAATTGTAATAACATTGTTATTATCAAAAGTCATTGCGGAAGTGAAAAAAAATTGTCAGGTCACTTTTTCAACTTAAAACCACTTTGCATGAAAGAAATTTAGTATGGATTGAAATACCTGAAAAAATTAGACTTTTCACATTACGGTCTATTGCCTTACATATACACGTTCTACTATGGAAAAGTTATGAAGGTTTTGAAATGCCTAATGCATTTTTGCATTTGGGATTCATTTGTGTTCCCTATGTCAAAAAAGGCTTTTTCACACAATTTCATATGTATTGGGTGAAATCATGACAAGACTTAATATACTGAACTATAGCCTTAGTAAAGTGTGAGTCCAACACTTATGTGAAAACCATGCAAAACAACCCTTATTTGACAAATCTTTAGAAATGACTCCACAAGCCAAGGTTACTCATGTGTTTGTGACAATAATTGTAATAACATTGTTATTATCAAAAGTCATTGCGGAAGTGAAAAAAAATTGTCAGGTCACTTTTTCAACTTAAAACCACTTTGCATGAAAGAAATTTAGTATGGATTGAAATACCTGAAAAAATTAGACTTTTCACATTACGGTCTATTGCCTTACATATACACGTTCTACTATGGAAAAGTTATGAAGGTTTTGAAATGCCTAATGCATTTTTGCATTTGGGATTCATTTGTGTTCCCTATGTCAAAAAAGGCTTTTTCACACAATTTCATATGTATTGGGTGAAATCATGACAAGACTTAATATACTGAACTATAGCCTTAGTAAAGTGTGAGTCCAACACTTATGTGAAAACCATGCAAAACAACCCTTATTTGACAAATCTTTAGAAATGACTCCACAAGCCAAGGTTACTCATGTGTTTGTGACAATAATTGTAATAACATTGTTATTATCAAAAGTCATTGCGGAAGTGAAAAAAAAATTGTCAGGTCACTTTTTCAACTTAAAACCACTTTGCATGAAAGAAATTTAGTATGGATTGAAATACCTGAAAAAATTAGACTTTTCACATTACGGTCTATTGCCTTACATATACACGTTCTACTATGGAAAAGTTATGAAGGTTTTGAAATGCCTAATGCATTTTTGCATTTGGGATTCATTTGTGTTCCCTATGTCAAAAAGGCTTTTTCACACAATTTCATATGTATTGGGTGAAATCATGACAAGACTTAATATACTGAACTATAGCCTTAGTAAAGTGTGAGTCCAACACTTATGTGAAAACCATGCAAAACAACCCTTATTTGACAAATCTTTAGAAATGACTCCACAAGCCAAGGTTACTCATGTGTTTGTGACAATAATTGTAATAACATTGTTATTATCAAAAGTCATTGCGGAAGTGAAAAAAAAATTGTCAGGTCACTTTTTCAACTTAAAACCACTTTGCATGAAAGAAATTTAGTATGGATTGAAATACCTGAAAAAATTAGACTTTTCACATTACGGTCTATTGCCTTACATATACACGTTCTACTATGGAAAAGTTATGAAGGTTTTGAAATGCCTAATGCATTTTTGCATTTGGGATTCATTTGTGTTCCCTATGTCAAAAAAGGCTTTTTCACACAATTTCATATGTATTGGGTGAAATCATGACAAGACTTAATATACTGAACTATAGCCTTAGTAAAGTGTGAGTCCAACACTTATGTGAAAACCATGCAAAACAACCCTTATTTGACAAATCTTTAGAAATGACTCCACAAGCCAAGGTTACTCATGTGTTTGTGACAATAATTGTAATAACATTGTTATTATCAAAAGTCATTGCGGAAGTGAAAAAAAATTGTCAGGTCACTTTTTCAACTTAAAACCACTTTGCATGAAAGAAATTTAGTATGGATTGAAATACCTGAAAAAAATTAGACTTTTCACATTACGGTCTATTGCCTTACATATACACGTTCTACTATGGAAAAGTTATGAAGGTTTTGAAATGCCTAATGCATTTTTGCATTTGGGATTCATTTGTGTTCCCTATGTCAAAAAAGGCTTTTCACACAATTTCATATGTATTGGGTGAAATCATGACAAGACTTAATATACTGAACTATAGCCTTAGTAAAGTGTGAGTCCAACACTTATGTGAAAACCATGCAAAACAACCCTTATTTGACAAATCTTTAGAAATGACTCCACAAGCCAAGGTTACTCATGTGTTTGTGACAATAATTGTAATAACATTGTTATTATCAAAAGTCATTGCGGAAGTGAAAAAAAATTGTCAGGTCACTTTTTCAACTTAAAACCACTTTGCATGAAAGAAATTTAGTATGGATTGAAATACCTGAAAAAATTAGACTTTTCACATTACGGTCTATTGCCTTACATATACACGTTCTACTATGGAAAAGTTATGGAAGGTTTTGAAATGCCTAATGCATTTTTGCATTTGGGATTCATTTGTGTTCCCTATGTCAAAAAAGGCTTTTTCACACAATTTCATATGTATTGGGTGAAATCATGACAAGACTTAATATACTGAACTATAGCCTTAGTAAAGTGTGAGTCCAACACTTATGTGAAAACCATGCAAAACAACCCTTATTTGACAAATCTTTAGAAATGACTCCACAAGCCAAGGTTACTCATGTGTTTGTGACAATAATTGTAATAACATTGTTATTATCAAAAGTCATTGCGGAAGTGAAAAAAAATTGTCAGGTCACTTTTTCAACTTAAAACCACTTTGCATGAAAGAAATTTAGTATGGATTGAAATACCTGAAAAAATTAGACTTTTCACATTACGGTCTATTGCCTTACATATACACGTTCTACTATGGAAAAGTTATGAAGGTTTTGAAATGCCTAATGCATTTTTGCATTTGGGATTCATTTGTGTTCCCTATGTCAAAAAAGGCTTTTTCACACAATTTCATATGTATTGGGTGAAATCATGACAAGACTTAATATACTGAACTATAGCCTTAGTAAAGTGTGAGTCCAACACTTATGTGAAAACCATGCAAAACAACCCTTATTTGACAAATCTTTAGAAATGACTCCACAAGCCAAGGTTACTCATGTGTTTGTGACAATAATTGTAATAACATTGTTATTATCAAAAGTCATTGCGGAAGTGAAAAAAAATTGTCAGGTCACTTTTTCAACTTAAAACCACTTTGCATGAAAGAAATTTAGTATGGATTGAAATACCTGAAAAAATTAGACTTTTCACATTACGGTCTATTGCCTTACATATACACGTTCTACTATGGAAAAGTTATGAAGGTTTTGAAATGCCTAATGCATTTTTGCATTTGGGATTCATTTGTGTTCCCTATGTCAAAAAAGGCTTTTTCACACAATTTCATATGTATTGGGTGAAATCATGACAAGACTTAATATACTGAACTATAGCCTTAGTAAAGTGTGAGTCCAACACTTATGTGAAAACCATGCAAAACAACCCTTATTTGACAAATCTTTAGAAATGACTCCACAAGCCAAGGTTACTCATGTGTTTGTGACAATAATTGTAATAACATTGTTATTATCAAAAGTCATTGCGGAAGTGAAAAAAAAATTGTCAGGTCACTTTTTCAACTTAAAACCACTTTGCATGAAAGAAATTTAGTATGGATTGAAATACCTGAAAAAATTAGACTTTTCACATTACGGTCTATTGCCTTACATATACACGTTCTACTATGGAAAAGTTATGAAGGTTTTGAAATGCCTAATGCATTTTTGCATTTGGGATTCATTTGTGTTCCCTATGTCAAAAAAGGCTTTTTCACACAATTTCATATGTATTGGGTGAAATCATGACAAGACTTAATATACTGAACTATAGCCTTAGTAAAGTGTGAGTCCAACACTTATGTGAAAACCATGCAAAACAACCCTTATTTGACAAATCTTTAGAAATGACTCCACAAGCCAAGGTTACTCATGTGTTTGTGACAATAATTGTAATAACATTGTTATTATCAAAAGTCATTGCGGAAGTGAAAAAAAATTGTCAGGTCACTTTTTCAACTTAAAACCACTTTGCATGAAAGAAATTTAGTATGGATTGAAATACCTGAAAAATTAGACTTTTCACATTACGGTCTATTGCCTTACATATACACGTTCTACTATGGAAAAGTTATGAAGGTTTTGAAATGCCTAATGCATTTTTGCATTTGGGATTCATTTGTGTTCCCTATGTCAAAAAAGGCTTTTTCACACAATTTCATATGTATTGGGTGAAATCATGACAAGACTTAATATACTGAACTATAGCCTTAGTAAAGTGTGAGTCCAACACTTATGTGAAAACCATGCAAAACAACCCTTATTTGACAAATCTTTAGAAATGACTCCACAAGCCAAGGTTACTCATGTGTTTGTGACAATAATTGTAATAACATTGTTATTATCAAAAGTCATTGCGGAAGTGAAAAAAAAATTGTCAGGTCACTTTTTCAACTTAAAACCACTTTGCATGAAAGAAATTTAGTATGGATTGAAATACCTGAAAAAATTAGACTTTTCACATTACGGTCTATTGCCTTACATATACACGTTCTACTATGGAAAAGTTATGAAGGTTTTGAAATGCCTAATGCATTTTTGCATTTGGGATTCATTTGTGTTCCCTATGTCAAAAAAGGCTTTTTCACACAATTTCATATGTATTGGGTGAAATCATGACAAGACTTAATATACTGAACTATAGCCTTAGTAAAGTGTGAGTCCAACACTTATGTGAAAACCATGCAAAACAACCCTTATTTGACAAATCTTTAGAAATGACTCCACAAGCCAAGGTTACTCATGTGTTTGTGACAATAATTGTAATAACATTGTTATTATCAAAAGTCATTGCGGAAGTGAAAAAAAATTGTCAGGTCACTTTTTCAACTTAAAACCACTTTGCATGAAAGAAATTTAGTATGGATTGAAATACCTGAAAAAATTAGACTTTTCACATTACGGTCTATTGCCTTACATATACACGTTCTACTATGGAAAAGTTATGAAGGTTTTGAAATGCCTAATGCATTTTTGCATTTGGGATTCATTTGTGTTCCCTATGTCAAAAAAGGCTTTTTCACACAATTTCATATGTATTGGGTGAAATCATGACAAGACTTAATATACTGAACTATAGCCTTAGTAAAGTGTGAGTCCAACACTTATGTGAAAACCATGCAAAACAACCCTTATTTGACAAATCTTTAGAAATGACTCCACAAGCCAAGGTTACTCATGTGTTTGTGACAATAATTGTAATAACATTGTTATTATCAAAAGTCATTGCGGAAGTGAAAAAAAATTGTCAGGTCACTTTTTCAACTTAAAACCACTTTGCATGGAAGAAATTTAGTATGGATTGAAATACCTGAAAAAATTAGACTTTTCACATTACGGTCTATTGCCTTACATATACACGTTCTACTATGGAAAAGTTATGAAGGTTTTGAAATGCCTAATGCATTTTTGCATTTGGGATTCATTTGTGTTCCCTATGTCAAAAAGGCTTTTCA
>JAODXP020000010.1:6950935-6977567 GCA_027497455.2 Sardinella longiceps | reverse complement strand
GGCGCTGGAGCCAGATAGCAACATTACATTTCAGCGCCTATGCTAAGCTGAAGCTAATATTGGGATTGCTGGACGGAGACCAAAATGCTTTTACCCATGTATCTCCAAGTAAGACACTGAATAATCTAATTCCATAAAAAGGCGGACTATTCCTTTAACATAATGTTATTGAAAAAGAAGCTTTCATCCTAGAATATATCCTACAATGGCCTGGAAGATGATCATACCTGTTCACAATAAACAAACAAATAATTGCAGTAATTAATCTAAAATTTAAAATAAAATAAAAAATCTAAAATTGTGTAGAAGAGTTTAGGAAATGGAGTGAAAAAAAAATAAAAGAAATAAAAACTTGTTGGAGGGACAAATATTAAAAGGGGGGCGGGAGACATTCACCTGTCATGGCAGGATTGGTAGGCTATAACCAGAGACACTTATATAACTTAGGCCTATAGAAGAAATAAGAAAAATGCGAGTTTTAAATGTCTTTATGTGCATTTGAATACGTTTAATAGGACAGAGATTTGTGTTTGATCTTTGATGGGCTCTGGTGGGTTTTTGACGAACAAACTACATTACCCATGGTGCTTTCACCGCTGACTAGCTGGGCAGGAAGTTCAGCACGTGTGTGTACAAGCCTGCGTGTGTCGTTGGGTTTTCGAGCCGTGGGAACACATTTCCTTTTTAAGGTTTCTTAACCTGCTCCATGTTCTACCATTTGGACATTAAATCGCCACATGCATTGAAATTTCACCTATTTTATCAAGGTTTGTGATCTCCGTGTTTACAACACAAAGTTTGTCACAGATACATATAGCTAGGCTATGCTTATGTTAAGTTAGCTAGTTAGCTTCTTGACGCTAACACTGTAGGTCTGGATAAATGCTCCGCAGTGTTATATAACGTTCACAATCCATTAAATTAATATCAAGTACTGTAGTATTATAGATATTATACCGCAGAAATACGTAACATTAATAGACTCTAACCTCAATGATGTTGCTGTTAACGGTTAACGTGACCACTACCGGTGTTGGCTGTCATTAATTTTCATCAAAAAAGTTTTTACTGGATGTTTGCTTTAGTAATATTTTGGATATTCAGCGCAAACTGAACGCAGCATAAACTTGCACTACTTGCGACTGACGTTTACGTTGGCCACAGACTCCTCAGCATCATCAGACAAGGCATAGCTTGATGATGTGACCATAGACTGCCATTGGATGTGACCTGACTTCACGTTAGAACATTCGAGATGTGCATTTTAACCCCCTATCCGAACAACGGAGCACTGACTGTTTTTGTTCCTATCCCTGTTGCAGCTGGAGACAAATTGAGACGTACACAATGTCCCAAGCCACCAAGCGTAAACACGTTGTCAAGGAGGTGTTGGGGGAATTTGTCACACCCACAGACACTCAGCAGATCGTGAGGGTGAGACTACAAAGAAACTAAGATCTTTCATATTGCTCAACCCACTGTGGTTCCACCCCATACAATAACCTTTCCCATTTTATTGTGTCTGTCTGAGCTGTAGCGTTTGTTTTCATCTGCATAATTGATAGAGGTGTGACTGTCTTTATTGGGTTGCATCTTATCTTAACAGGTTGTAGGCAGCCCTGGTAACAATTTGCACGAGGCTGTTACTTCGGAGGGCGAGAGGTTTCTTGTAAGCATGCCCACAAAGTTCCGCAAGAACATCTGGATCAAACGAGGTAAATGGTTTGACCCTGGTCATTTCCCTCATTCAGCTTTGCAAACCAATATCCTTCTGATCATCATCTACTGTTATTTAATGTGCTGATTGCATGTCAACAGCAACAACAGTGACTTCCTTAATACACGTCAATACACTCTCAGATAAGGTCTAGATAAGATGAGCTTTTTCCATAGATCTGTAATCATTGTTCAGCATGAATTTGTTTTATAGCCTATCCTCTATTATGATCCTTTATCGCTTAGGAGTCACCATTTTATTGCACATTAATCAATATACTGTTATGAAAGACTAAATGTTACGTCAGGCATTCTCTACCTGTGATTCTACCTTCAAGACTGAGTATTTCCGGTTGTGTTCCTTTCCTTTCTAGGTGATTTTGTTATTGTTGACCCAATTGAGGAGGGGGATAAGGTGAAGGGAGAGATCAGCTTCATCCTCTACCGAGACCACATCCATCACCTTCAGAAACTAGGGGTTTGGTAAGTATTAAATAAATATTGGGAAGATTCACATGAGTAGTAATTGTTAGTAGTGATTATTATTGGAGTTAATTCATCCTTGTTGTTGTTATTTGACAACCCTAACAGACACCTATTTGTGTTGTACAGTATGAATAAGACTCACGTTAGAATAAGAAAATGTCATTAGTCACTATAATAACATTGCTTAACATATAATAACATAATAATAACATATTTGTAGACTCCCCAGAAGACATACTTCACACCTATAACTGTACTGTATATATGGCACCAGTGATCTAAGTTCCATTTTGCCTCATGCAGGCCCGAGGGTTTCCAGGACAGCCGCACGTCAGACGAAAGAAAGGATGGAGACCAGCGGAAGGGTAAAGGAGAGGAGCGAGAGGGAGACGGAGACGGCAGTGAGAACAGCGAGTCAGAGGAGGACGATAGTGACCTCTTTGTCAACACCAATCGCACAAACTATCACTACACAGAGAGTGAGGACGAATCAGAGGATGAGGAGGAGTCTGACGAGGAAGATGAGGGAAATGAAGATGAGGAGGAGGAGGGTGACGAGAATAGTGTGTGAACATTGTGTGTTACAACAGCACACTAGCCCCAGTGAGTTGATGCAATCTCACCCCCTGTCCTCAAAACATCTTATAACGGCTTCTTCCTCATCTATTCATCATTTACGCAGACTGTCTTTTACTGGGCAAGTGCTAAACTGTACACAGACCACACAGACTGCCCAGTACAATGGCTACTTGCAGACAGGCTGATTTGCTGGTTACGCATTGTGTACTGACAAAAGAACTTCACTAATACAGGCAGTATTACAACTGAAGGAGAATTCATTTCACATAAGGACAGACTACTTGGTCATGTTCTCTTGTACCCTCTTGTCCAGAGATTTGGATTTAATCATGATGACGGGTATCAGTCAGTCAAGTTTTGTTAAGCAAACAGACCTTTTGTGACTTTTTCTTGTCTCTTTCTGTCATCAATTGTTATGCGGCATAAAGTCGTAGAACAGGCTGTTTGGAAAAACCTGAACCAGAAATTTCTCCAGGTGTTGACGTGCAAATACTGTAGTTAAGGCACTGGAGGAATTTCTGGTTTCAGCTTATTGTTTGTCTCTAACTGTAGTCATTCTGTATAAATGATGCCGCCAATTTGTCCAAAACAATTCTTGAAAGTAGGATCTAGAAGAAATGATAATTTAACATCTTGATTTTGGACTTGATTGCTCACAATCAAGAAGAAATGTGTTGCATAATTTGGGTAGTTTACCAAGGGTTATTCAATGCATAGATTACATGGGGAAGAAACAGATTGTTTAAAAAACCTGTATCATAATTCTTGTAAATATGTTGTGTAATAAAATATTTTGTGGTATTTTGTTGCTAGGAGACAAAGTAGTTTGATTGTGTGTGACTGGCAGCCTGTCTAATCATTCCAAAAAGCATGAGACTGAAATATCTCTTTGGAAAGGTTTTGTGATATCAGTATATAAATAATTGATTGTAAATGACGAATTTGTTATCTCCTCCACAATGGTTGCTATTTACAGTCTCACTAGATAATACAGTATGTACACACTAAAAAAAACACAGTCATGAAAGTCTGTTTCTTGCATGGTGATCTGCTATGCATCTCAATGCCTACTTGGGATCATACACAATACAATGTTGAGTGTCTCTGGTACAAGGGCCCGTTTCCCAAAAGCATAGTTGTTAACCACTTAGCAACTTAGTTGGCAATGGGAAATTGCACTGCAACCAACATAGTTGCTAACTTAGTAACTTTGCTTTTGGGCAGAGGTGGAAAAAGTACAGAAAAATTGTAACTAAGTAAAAGTATCTTTACTTTGCTTAAATTCTACTCAAGTAAAAGTAAAAGTAACCAACATTAAATCTACTCAAGTAAAAGTAAAAATTACATTATTTAAAATTTACTTAAAGTACAAGTTACTTAGTTACTTTCAATTATTTGATATATATTAAAAAATCATAATCAAAAGCAATGCTAGGGTGTTGCTTGGATGCAACCCCAAGAATTCATAAACCACCTGCATAACCACAATCAAATTCGTTATGAATGAATGAATGAATGAATGTTTGGTCAATAACATTACAGTAACCAAAGGGTAGTGGCTGTGTAACCCCCCCCCCACCCCCCTCTCATTCTGACCAGGCAACCGATCCAGATAACAGTGACAGTAATCAGCCCAGCCAGTTCACATCTTTTGGCGTGATTTGTTAATTTTGGCATCTTGAGAGTGCTAGAATAAGGTAGCAGACAAGCTTTGAGATTTTACATATTGATGGTATTCGGGCTACCCTAACCCTGGCTAGACTCAAATTGACCTGGACTGAAGCAATGGTTTTACTGGCTGACAACATTCCTTGGACAAGGATTTCCTTTGCTTTTGAATTAATCACTTCCACAAGTTGCTTGGCTATTGTCAACTTTTACAAGAGGCAGAGTCAGCTTTAAGCAACAGTAAATAGTCTGTATTAACTTTCTGTTCAAGCCAAATGTTTTTTCATCACTTTGATTTTTTTTACTCAGTAATCAGGGAGGTTTCAAAAAAGTAGTGAAGTACAAAGTACAATACTTGCCTCAAAATATACTCAAGTAAAAGTAAAATTACCTATTTAAAAAAATACTTAAAAAATTACAAATTACTCAAAAAAGCTACTTAATTACAGTAATTTGAGTAAATGTAATTAGTTACTTTCCACCTCTGCTTTTGGGAAACAGACACCTGATCTCTGTCAAAGTCAACACGTCTGCATTTGTTTGAGTACTTGAGGCAGAACCGGCAAAAATTGTTTAATGGCTTCTTCCTTTACCCACACACCATATGAGCCAAACCTAATTAAAAACAACAAAGTAGGTCTTTTTTGTGTAAACCCCCACTGATTTGCAGACAGCAACAACAAAAAAATCTCTTCAGAACAAGTGATAACAATGACGTTATTGATTGGGGACTTTACAAGGACAGAGTCCAAGTAAGACGCAGTGCCCAAAAACTGTCTGAATTAACCCACCTTTAGGCTGTGGAGGATAAAGCTCTGGCACTAGTCTGGCATGGGACTCAGTCTCACTGTATCTATTCTCCTGCTTTAAAGGCTGTTCCAGACAGGGAAAGTCAGGGAATTTGACCATTTTGCTTGGAAAGTCAGGGATTATAAGGGAAATTTGTTATTATGTGTATCGCCACACATCCTTCTATCTTGTTTCTCAAGATTATTATATCAACTGGAATGAATTTACACTCCGATTGGCTGATTCATTCAATTTATGTGTTAGGAAGTAGACATTAGTTTGGCCGTTTTAAATGGCATGTTCTGCTAGGCACCCAATCATTTATTTTACGGGAGGTCATGGAAATTCTGCTTTTTGATCAGGGAAAGTCATGGAAAAATCAGGGAATTGTAAGTCTGATCTGGAGTGGGAACCCTGATAATAGCCTTGTAGACTAGACCCTCACTTCATGCAAAGCATATAGGTGACAGGTTGCTAGCTCAATAGTCGGGTAACTGAGGAGAGGCTCAGTGGGTAATCTACCCACCTACGTACTGTACAGTACATGTTCTCATACAATACATCTAAAAACAAGAAAAGCTGGTCTGTGGATTACCATCCTAACAATGAGTGAATTGTTTTTGGTCCTGTATTTTAAATGGTGTGTAGCCTCTAACACACCTTGACAATGATGTACTGTACCTCTCAGGAATCTCAGATCAACAATGAATTGTACCAGTAGTTCAAATTCAAATGAAAGAACTCCAAAACAAGCGCTTCATTTCTGAATTGGTCACCTCAAAAAATGAGTCGCCATATTTATAAGTTGCAATGACATTGTGCATTTTAACAGCTGGATTTAAATATATTAACTCTTACAAAAAACTTATAATGAAAACATTTTTACAAAGTTTCAGAATATTCACAGCTTCCCGTATCCCTTATCAGTGACCTATGAGCTCTGTCTCAAAGTAAAAGGCACTAATTGGGCATGTTTGTATTGGATTTTCGTATGTGTGTGTGTGTGTGTGCGAGAAAGAGAGAGAGAGAAAGAAAGATAGATTGAGAGATTACATTGCTTGTAACTATGAAATGAACTGCAGGATTCCTCACATGTACAGTGAGGTGACAACATGATAGTGCGTCCAGTAAACCTGAGTGGGTTGGGATGTTGAAAGTCTCCTACCTGCAACCCCCTTCACAGTGACACTTACGGTAAACGCCCATCTATTCTTATCTAAAAGTTCATAGTTAGCTTTAGTTTTATGACACATTAGTCAGAACAAGTTATATTGAGGGAGAACCCAAATGTCTCATCTACAGTATTTTCAGTATTTCATTGTTCATAGGCTATCCTTGAGAGTAAGACTTTGCCTCTCTGAGACAATATATGACTATCTTCAGCCCATTTGCCGGTATCCTCCCTTTTTACAACACATGGGACAACCAGAGGACTAACCCCCCACTGTAGTAATACTGCCCTGTGCGGCCTCTGGAGATGGCCTTTGGAGATGGGCACGGCCCGATGCTTCACACATAAACCTTAATTTTTAACATAGACAAAAAACATCTACACATTTCATCCTCTGTTCTCTGTCTCATTTGTTGACCTGTCCATCTCATCTGAAAGCCTAAAGTGAACGCACGGAACAAAATGATGGACAAAATCAATGCTGAGAACAGAAACAAAGGCTCCATCTATATGTATCCATATGAGTTTTTTAAAGAACGAGGGGCTTCATCCATCATTTCTCCAGAGCCAGCATTAGTCCGTCCAGAGATGTAGGGAACTACATAGAAGTCCTCTCAAGAGCAAAATGAGGTATCAAAGTCTTCTGGTAACAAAATAAAAGGAGGTACAGGACTGAGGTGTCCTGAAAGCTAACTTCACATGAAGTCCATGATGTCCAGTTCTCTAATTTCAACTCTTTTTTTAAGTTTGGATTTGGGACGGGGCCTCCATCTGGGTCTTCTGGTGAGTTCCACCCGGAGAGTGGTGTTGAGACACTCGGGGGGAGGCTTGAGAATCTCTGCCCACAGTCGCCTCACCACCTCAGGGCTACGCTTGTGGACCATGAGGATACTGTGGTAGGCACAAAGCGCCTCCTCCTCCTCTTCATAAGGAAAGTCGAAGATGAGGAACGCCGGCTCGTGCTTGGGGATCACCCCGAGTCTCTCCAGGCACATACCCACGTAGACGTCATCGATGGGGAACAGAGCGACTCTCTGTGACACCACTTGGAGTTGGAGGGCCAGCGCGCCAGAGTACACCACACCGCCTCCGCTTGCGTATGTTGGGTATTTGCCTGTGTACAGTTTCTCTGGCATGTAGTATTTGCTGTCTTTGTCGCGTATGGGACGTGCCAATGGGATCACATCGCCAACCAAAAAGTTCTGCAAAATCCTCTTTTGCTTGAGGCCTTTTAATCTGGCTATTTGTTTCTCCCTGTCAACCTGTTCCTGCAGGTAATCCAACAGGGCGGGGGTCCTGACAAAGATGTCATCGTCACCCTTGAAGATGAATTGAGCTTGTGGACAGTGGCGTGAGAGCCAGCCCCAGAACAGCACGTCCTTCAGGGTCAGGTTGAAGAAGGAGTCCTTGAAGTCCCAGCGAAGGAGGTCCCTGTGTTTCTCGTTCTCCAGCTTCAACAGGTCTTCCTGGGTCTGATTGGGCTTGCTACTGCTTCTCCCCAACAGGAAGAGCCTGCGAACCAGCCTACCTCGCCCAGACCGGCCCTTCACCTGACCATCCTGACCCCACGTCTCCCGTATGACCTGCCGTCGCTCGTACTGCTCATCCAGGCTTTTGATGGCGAACAATAGAAAAGGTGGCGTCTCATTGCCCCTTCCAGAGCCAGTTCCACATAACTGTGGCTGGTCGGTGATGATGGGGAAATCCCTGCACAACATCCGCAGTATAAACTCCCTGATGTAGAGAGGTAACGTATCAAACTCTGGCAGTGCTTTCTCTACAGAGGACAGGCCAAACGCACAGGGCTTGCCTTCCGCACCACCCGGCATAAACACTGGCTGGTGGTGGCCACCCTGAGTCCCATTCATGACAGATCGCAGAATGTTACTGTTCCACTGGTCCAAATTATACTGGAGCCGGTTCCACAATCCGGTTATGTTTACATCCATGTGGCCCCTCCAGAAGAGCCCCTGTGGATGAGCACCGAGCCCGGAACGTGCTGCCAGTCCCGGGGCGATGAACTTCCCATTTCTCGTGTTCATGGCAAGGATGTTGTGGCTCTTTGACCTTAGTATCGGGGCCATAGACAGGCAGATGGCTAGGGTGATGTAGATCATGACACAAGACATCATCGTGCAAGGCACAAAAATCCACAGCAGTTTTTTTCGGAGGGAACATCGCTTGGATATGGTTCTGGCCAATAAGCAAAAACCCTGTTGTGCGAGGGAAGAACAAGAAATAAGCACAAATGAGTAAACCAATCATTATGCAATGCATATATATATATACTGAATTTGCTACCGCTAGAGTATGTCTAGAGTTCTAGTCTACTAATGAGCAGAGTTGTATAAAGTACTGGAGTAGAGGAGTGGAGTAGAAGTAAAAGTACCATATCAAAACAGTGACTTGATGAGAAGTTGAAGTGTTCTTTATACACCATACTTAAGTGGAAGTACTAAAGTATGCAAAATGTTTTGTACTTGAGTATTGCAAGATTGCTACTCAAGTACTGAAAGTAAAAATAGAAGTACTGTGTATATTATAGAAAGGGATTAGAGACACAGAGGCACACACACTCAGATGGGCCATCGTGCATCACAGTCAGGCTGCTCTGTGGTTTCCAACCTCAAGACATGCTGTTTTCTCACACTTTGATTGGCATCTCTAAGTGGAGAAACACCAATGAGAGAAACAGAATATACCAGATAAGGAGCCATGCTCTGGTCTGAGTGTGTGCGATTGTGTGTGTGTGTATATATATATGAGAGTATGTTTGTGTCTGTGTGATTGTGTGTGTTCATGAGAGAGCCCAATTCTAATTTGGGGGCCCAAAATTATTTTCTGTCATAGGGCCCAACATTGAGAATCACTGAATGAGAGACAGATAAAGAGGCAAGATAACAACATTATAATCATTCAAAGTTAAAGAACTTGGTGTTATTCTTCCATCTCAAAATGGAGCAGTAGACTGACCCATGTTAAGTGTCCCCAATTGAATGCATGTAGCACTGTGAAAGGCGGAAGGGGAACATGAGGTCTTTTTATATACCGCTTGATCGCTTGAAATTGCCCAATAAAAACCTGGTGACATACACATCTACGGGTCTAGCATTGATAACATTGGATGTGGTATGATTAGCAATGTTTTTATAAAAGTAACGAATAACTATTCAGCACATCAAAAAATAATACTCCAGTAAAATACAGATACTATATTTTAGTACTTAAGTAGGATACTTAAGTAGTTATACTTCATTATTATACAGCTCTGCTAATGAGGGATCATAAGCCAAGGCCTCATAAGGCAGACACTTGTGCTTTGTCTTTCCAATCCCAACCTTCATGTTGGTACCTACGGTATTCTCCCAGGTGTTTAAGTCCAAAAAAAACGCTTAGCTCCATGCATTTCAACCTGCACTGAGCACTTTTTTGGATTTAAGCACCAAAGAGAATACTGCCCTTTGTGCCTTATTATTAGACCCAGGCTACATAATCTGTCAGTCTGTAGGAAAACACAGATAACACACCCGCTACTGATGACCGATAAAACATTACGTAGTTGTTGGCCCTTTTAAGCATTTGAAATGTCTGCTCTTACATATTTGCATACTGTATACTGTATATCTGTACGCCTCCTTCAAAAAGGGAAATATAGCTTATACATTTTAAACAACATTACATATTTCTATTATCTCCCTATAATACATTGCACTAATTTATCTGCTGACCTCCAGACCTTGGTACAAGATCATCAGAATAACACACATGCCTTTTTCCTCTAAGGGAGAAAAAAAACTCAAGTGATTTATTTTCCTGTGTGTCCAACAATAGAAGTAGGTCTAACATAACTTGTAAGTTAAAAGGCTCAGTGTTCTGCTGCCATAAATTAATTAACCGTCTAGAGATTTATGACAGGAAGAAGTAGGCTACCTGTTGCTACATCCAGAGACAGTTGATCAATTCTTAAGTGTCTTTGCTACATCTAAACCAACAAAAACAAGAGGCTAGAATATTGCCTCATTTCATAAATTGCATTAAATCGCTTATCCGACCAACCGCGCGCATAGAGGAAATAATTGTGGTCTTGCAGTTTGAATGAGAGAATAACAGTGTTTCTCAGTCAGTATTAAAGAAAGTTACTTTCTTTTTGTCTTTGCGTCGCAGTTCCTTGGCACCAGCCAAGTGCGTTAAATTACGCAACTTTTGAAGTGTGTTCGCAAGGAGTGAATAGACAATTACTTTGATGCCGTCAAACGGGACATTTGATGTCACTGGTAATTGTACAGGCTACATTTTCTAGCATACATGTAAGCATCCAAAAACAAAGACAATCCCAGTAAGACCGTGTGGCAACCCTAAGGCAGAGTATGGTGATCAGGCTGAAATTATCAAGCAGTCTAAATTAAAATAAAAAAGTATTTTAAAAAGTCTATCAAGCTTAATAATAATGCAGAACAAAACAGCAGAGTTTTTACTTACCAAGACTACGAATAAAACCGTGGCCATGTCAGTCTCTCCTTTTAAATTAAAAGCGACTCCTAAATACGAGTCAGGGTTTGTAGTTACGTGTTGCCAAAACCCTAGTAGCGCTAGCCGCCAAGCAGACACTCATACGAGCTCTCTGCTGAACGTCATAACGGTTGAAACTCACACTCACACAAGTATTGTCAACAGATACCCGGAGAGCATTTCACACATTCAGTCATACCCACCGTAGAGTCATCTAACGTCTCCGCCGTCCGGTAGAGCGAGTTGAAGAGCTGCCGTGGAGGTTCGAAGCCTGTAAGTTTCTTTGGAATGCAGATGAACATCTTTGTGGGGCTGAGTCACACACAGGTGCTTGAGGCGAACAAGAACAGCAGGTACGCTAGTACCAGTGTTTCATCCACTCTATCTTGCCACTCCTGCACACTATCTCTAAGGGACATTCAGTGCGTTAATGATCGGAGAATATTTGCACAGGCACTAACACCATAGTGAAGGGCTATAAAAATGCCCTATAGGCCCTATAGGCCTACATTATCAATGGTAAATGAATACTATCAAAATTAATTAGTATTATTGATAACATAGCTTAACCTACCACACATTGTGCTGACATAGCCGGTTGCATGGCATTGGAAACATGCCAACTAAAATTTTTTCATAAAACTGGCACATTTGGTCAAAATGTCCCTCTCTGAGCCAGGGCCGATTTTAGCTTTTTTGCGCCCTAGGCCAGATTTGATTTTTCCCCCTCTCTTTTCTAGAATACAAGCCAAAAACTGAGGGAAAAAAAACAATGAATGTATTGTGATAGGCTACCCCCCTCTTTTAACATGCGGCACACCAGAGCCGGTTCTAAGCATAGATAAACTAAGCAATTGTCTAGGGCACCAAATAATAGAGGGGCATCACAATACATGTATTACTTTTTTCCTTCAGTTTTTCACTTGTATTTCAAGAAAAGAGGGGGCAAAATTCAAACCTGGCCAAGGGCAGCAGAAAGGCTAGAACCACATGCAACTACTCTCTTGGGCACTGAAATAATACTCCTGAAATCTGGGCAAATCTGGAAACTGGATTGACCTCAGCAGATTGTCTGCAAAGCAACAGAACAGGTGACCCACAGTGCACAGTATAAATACGGGTGTCTGCATCTGTGTTATGTGTGTGAAACCAGCACCTTTAACCGTAATTATCCAAGTCAATCTCCTGAGTGACTTTTATAGTAGTAATAGAAACAAACACCCTAGATACACAAACACACAGGCAACATCTGTTCATATTATGAGCAGGGAGATCAATATTACGGAATCCCGCTGGGAATATGATAGTTATTATTTTTTAGACAGAACATTGAATTCCCTTGCAATAGTTTTGCATTCCCTCACAATACTTACGTTCCCTCGCAGTATAGTTTAAGGTATTTCGAGGGAACGTAAAGGGCAAAAGGTATTGCAAGGGAATAAGCAATAATACAGGCTAAAAAATATGACCTCAGCGGGTCTCCATACAATACAGAGTATTAAAGAAAGAAATATACTTACCATTAAGACACAGATGACAAAACAATTAGCTTTTGTTAAAATGGTAGGAATAAAGATTTATTTTTTTCTCTTCTTATATGAACAAGTTTTTTTTTCTTTTTTCGGTCTTCTTTTTTTCCAAGTTAATTTTTTTTTTCTTGAGAAAACTTGCAAAAAACTTCTAGCATATTCCAAGTCAAGGATGGACATGAAAAAAAGGGAATTTATTGCTGAATGTGGAAATGAAGACTACACTTTGAGCAGATGCTGATCCATGCACCCCCTATCTGCCACTAGTACATGCAAAGAGAACGGACCCGGACGGGCGAGAGGGCAAAAGAACAGACCCAGAAGGGCAAAAGAACACAGGAGGAGAAAGAAAGCAAGAAGGAAGGAAGGAAAAGGGGAAAAAGGCTAAAAACATTCTAGATAAGAGACATGGTGCATGTCAGGGAGAAAGAGAAAAGGCTGTGATTTATTTTATGTGACGAAACGTGACAAGCAAATGTGTGTGTGAGCTTGTGGGGTGTATAGGGTGTCTGTGCATGTAGGGTGAGGGTGTGTGTCTGACTATAAGAGGTATGTTTGCATACTTCTGTATTTTGCTGTCTTTATGTATATGTGTGTGTGTGTGTGTGTGCGTGTGTGTGTGAGAGAGTGTGTGTACTTTGTCAAGGATGGGGCATGAGAGTGGATTGTAGGGCCGATTTTTTCAGATGAATAACCCTAAACCCCCTCTTGCTCCTTTCCATACTCAGTACCTACACTACTCACACAAGAAAGGGCAGATTGCATACAGACTTAGGTCAACTGACAGCGAGAGAAAATTAAAGAGAGAGACAGAGAGAGAGAGAGAGAGAGAAAGAGAGAGAGAGAGAGAGAATGGCAAAGGGAAGAAAGGAAGACACCTGAAGGAAACACGAACACATGGAGAGGAAGGGTGGAACAAACGGAGTGATAACCTTGGCAAATTAACCCCCATACCAGACATGTTTGAGGAGTGCACACTTTTTCTTTAACAAGTTTCACAAACATCAGTTGAACAGCGTGAGTTGAAAAACCTGTCTGACCTCCCCAGATACTCCCTTACCACAAGTGGCCACCAGGGGGTGGGGTGGGGAGGCATAGGCGCTGAGAGCTCAGGGAGAGCCCCAGTAACCTAGGTCAGAAGTGGAGTGGAGCAGACCAGGGTGCTCATGGGTAATGTAGTTCTGCATGAGAAGTCCTGAGACACAGAGCGGCTAGAGCTGCTGGCTTTGGAAGGGTGGAGGAGAGAGCCGAGAGGGGGAGCAGCGAAGGGATGGGGAGGCGGAGGGGGGTGGGGTGAGTAGGGCAGAGCCCCCAGGCAGCAGCCGACCGACTGCGCTGGAAATCGGATTCGCTGTTTGGGACCTGGTCACAGATACCCGGTCCCCCGGTTGCAATTTCAGTCAGTTGCTCTCTGGGGGTGGGGAGGAAGTGGGATGAAGTCAGGCTGGATTTGGTCCCCCTGGCCCCCTCCCCACTGAAGTCGAGTGAAGTGAAGGGGGGGCCAAAGGTCAAAAGGTCAAAGGGTCAAGGTCAGGGCCCAGGTAGCAGCTGGAACAGATCTGGCCCTCGGCAGGGTACGGATCTGGGCCAGAACCGTCCTGAAAAAAAAAAAGCATTTTGTCTAGGAGCGCAGGGGCCTAACAGATAATGGAGCTGGACTGGCCAACCCAAGGACCTACTGCATCACAATGACATGGAGACACAGTCACACACATACAAACACACACACACACACACACACACACACACACACACACACACACACACAACTCACTAACACACACACACACACACAAAGAGACACAACCTTCACCAAGTGACACAGACAGACGCACCTACAAAAACAGGCACACACAGTCAAGCACAACTGGATAGGGACATTTATCTTTGTCTTTGTCTCTCATTACCTCCCCCTCAGTCACACACACAAAAACACACACAAACCCACAAACACACACATATCCAACATCCACAACACATTTATGCACACCATCTTAACCTAAAGGTGCAATTGGCAGCACTGCATTATAAGGTAAAATAATACAAATAAAATAATTCTCAAAAAAAAACAAAAAAAACATGGAAAAATAAAGTGAGATGTTTCAGTTTCTTCCAGCTGTTTCGTTCTTGCATTGGGACAGCCTCTGACATTTACACACAATTTCACATCTTGCCAGTTGATCCACAGAAGTGGCTTACCCCTCCCACAGTAATAATCTTCAGGAACTATTTATTCTGGACTTCAGTTTCTGTGCTGAGAGGTTGTACTGTAGCTTTCACACAAATACAGCCATGGCTTCTAAGCCGAGATATCATAACCTAAGAGGCTTACATAATGGCAGCCTACCTATGCACACAAACACATGCCAGATTTCTGGTCACCTTACTGCTACAGCCACAGGTATTTATCACTCAATACACTCACACACGCACACACACAAACACACACATACACAACCTTTTTGATACGTCTTTGTGACAGGACAAACATAGGCAGACAGACACACAGACACACACACACACACACACACACTCACATACTTATAAACCCTGAACACCCGGGCAGAGGCCATCAAGCACCGCCCTCAAGAGACTCTTGCATACCTCTGTTGCTATGGAAACAATATGAGTGACAGGTAGCAAATAATTCCCACTGCCATGGGCTGAAATAAATAGACTGAGTAACTTCCTTTCTGGACAGGAAGTGGAATTATCATTGCATCTGCAGATGCCCCTCTCCAAAATCAAATAGTGATGTAAGTGTGTATCTGTCTGTGACAGTCGGTGTGTGGGAATAGTCTCTCTGTGTGACTTAGTGTTTGTATGTGTGTGTCAGTTTGTGAGAGTGACTACAGTAAATGAGAGGATGTATTTGCACACCGTGTACATGTGTTACTGTGTGGAGAAATTTTGAATGTGTGTGTGTGTGTGTGTGTCTGCAAGAAAGCATGTGTGTATGTGTAGGTGTGTACGTATCATACTCATGTAAACATAATGCATTGCACACAGAAGTGACCCATATTGCATGATGTCAGGAGAACCTCACAGTTCTGATGGGAAGATCCTGAAAGAAAAGAGGAAGGAGGGAAGAAAGAACGAAAGAAAACAAGACAAACATGTCTGTAGAAAAGAAAGAAAGAAAACAAGACAAACATGTCTGTAGAAAAGAAGAGTTCGTAAGAAAGGCTATCAAAACTGAAGCAAACCCCTCCACATGGTTGAACAGCAAAAGGCACCACAATATTATTCTAGTATCTAACTCCTGAAAAAACTGGCACGGAATTCTCTTTTGATTTGTATGGTTCTTCCTTTTTCACATAATGCTCGTAAAGTGAAATTAATCAACATATAAATAGTTTCCCCTATAAAAAAAGTCTTTGCTGCTAGCTAGTAGACAAGTTTTGCTGAAATGAAAATAAATATTTCATTTGTTTAGAATATCTGTCTGTTATATAAAATAAAAATATTTCTTATCGGTGCAGGTCTATGGTATAACTGTGTGTGTGTGTGTGTGTTTGTGTGTGTGTTCATGTTTGTGTGTGTGTGTGTGTGTGTGTGTGTGTGTGACATTGACAGAGTCTGACTTTTCAGTCATGTCTAGAGTGCACATGTGTGCATATGTTGCTCTGGGGCATGTGTATTATGTGTATGTCTGTGTGTATATGTGTGTGTGTGTGTGTGTGTGTGTAAATGTGTATGTTTAAAGGGGTGCATTGTCGGGCCTGCCACGAGACTGTGTGAGTTTGCCGTGCATGCGGCGGGGCGGGTTGGCGAGGCTGGGTGTGTGTGTGGGTGTGTGTGTCGGTCGGTAGATGGTGGCCGGTTCGGGCGATGGCGAGCTCATATTGAGCGCGCTCAGGAAGGGCGTGCTCTCGCCATGGCCTAGTTCCGCCCCTCCGAGCCCGTACTCCTCGTCCCATTCGCTGTCCGACAGGTTGCTATGGGAACTATGTGTGGCGTGTGAGTTGCGAGAGCGGCGCGGGCGGCGAGATGTCCGACGAGAGCGTTCGCCACGCCTGCCCGTGTACTCCTGCGTCGTCTCGTACGCGTCCTCATCCACCAGCCGGTAAGGGCTGGACGGCAGCGATCCCGTGCTCTCCGTTGTGTAGCACGGCCGCCGCAAACGGTGGTAGCGGCGCAGCAGCGGCTGGTCGTCATCGGCGACGGCATAGGGTGCCATGGCGGCTGCAGCCGCGGGGGGGAGGGACAGGGCGTGGCTGGCGTTTGGGGTGGTGATCTGGAAGGTGGGCACCTGCCCAAAGTCCACCGGGGAGAGGCGTGCCGGAGTGGTGAGCGCCGACACGTACCTAACACACATGCACACAAACACACAGAGAAAGAGAGAGAGAACATATAAAAAAGGTGCTGAATGATGACAACATAGGAAAAAGGCTTCTGCATTGTCTGTATCCCTCATATTTTCAGGCTTTGTGTTTGAAAGAAACTACGTCATCGAACATGACACATTACTGCCCTCTTGTGGACAAAATGTAGTATTTCATCCATACATGCAGACCAAATGAAGGAACTCGAGCATCAAAAGCAGCATAATCCCTAGTGTGTACCAGATGAGAGGGAGAGAGTGTGTTTGAGGGCTTATGAGATGTGTGTTGTCAGCAATTTCCAACCCTAACTTCAGTGAATCTTGCACGTGCCAAATCTGCCTTTCTTTTACACTTTCTTGTTTTTCTATTTTTGTTCAACTCTCGAGGTTATTCTTTCCTTACTTCAACCCTCATCTGATCTGGTAACCAGGCACTTACTGTAAGAACACACACACACACACACACACACACACACACACACACACACACACACACACACACACACACACACATACTGTGTTTTTCACATGCGTATACAAAAAAGCATGCAAGCATGGTTACACACACAGCCCATGCACTAAGTCACATACCAGGAATACATTTCAAGAATTCATAAGCATGTAGTAACACTGTCAGACATGTACACACACACACACACACACACACACACACACACACACACACACACACACACACACACACACACTGTTGGTTTCTGTCAAACACATTGTGGTTACACACACACAGCACATGCACTGTAGCCTGGCAAGCCATCCTATAACATTAAAATGTATAGTCTGGCATCGAGAGATAGATCAAACTCAATCGTGGGCGGAACAAGGCTGTTATCTTTCAAACTACTTCAGCACACAATAGAATAGCCCAAAGACGTCATCCAATCAAATTCCCTATGGCTTACTACTAGACGTACTGGCTGAGCAAATCTATTTGCCACCGCTAGAGTACGTCTAGATTTCTAGGCTAGATGCACTGACTACTGCATGTAATAACACTGTCAGACATGTACACACACACACACACACACACACACACACACACACACACACACACACACACACACACTGCCCCATACCTGTCACTGTGAGGGGAGTCTCTCAGTGAGTCATAGGAATCTCCATAGGTGAGGGGGGTCTCCCAGGGCTGTCTGGGGAGCAGTGGGCAGCTGCCCTGCGGGCCATACAGGCTGGGCTACTGCACTTACTGGTGCCCACAGAGGAGGACAGCGCCCCCGAGTGGCAGTCTGAGTTCATGCTATCTGAACGCTCCATGCTCCACGTCCGCTCCTCATGCCTACAGAGGAAGGAAAGATGGAGAGGCAGAAAGAGAGAGAAGGAGAGAGAGAGAGAGGGGGGTGGGGGGGCAGGAGTGGTAGAAAGAAAGGGAAACAGAGGAAAAGGGAGAGATGGAAAGAGCGAGGGAAATAAATTAATAAATTGGGGAGAGGAGGGAAGAAGAGATTGGAATGATATATCTGGAGCTAGAGAGCTATCTATAAGGTTAGTAGGTTAGATGGATATCTGTAGCAGAGTAAGGGTGTATGTGTGTGTGTGTTTATGTGTGTGATTGTGCACACCATGTGTTTGTGTGTGTGTGTGTGTGTGTGTGTGTGTGGTTAGTAGGTTAGGTTAGTAGGTTAGATGGATATCTGTAGTAGAGTAAGGGTGTATGTGTGTGTGTGTGTGTTTATGTGTGTGTTTGTGCATGCCATGTGTTTATGTGTGTGTGTGTGTGTGTGTGTGTGTGTGTGTGTGTGTGTGTGTGTGTGTGTGTGTGTGTGTGATACCTGTGACTGGAAGCATGGCTGGCTGTAGAGGAGTGGTGGGATCTGGAGGACATGCGACTGCCTGAGAAGTTCCCCGACGTCTCCGTTCCGTGGTGTGTCACTCGCTCTGCCGGAACATTCTTTGAAATGTACTACAGAACAGAAAGATCAATGAGAGCCCTCAAATAAGTGTGTCTGGACCTGTGTGTATGTTGTGATGGATATCCACCATGGGAATCTCCTTTGGTGCTGGGTTGTGTGCAAACATGTGTGTGTGTGTGTGTGTGTGTGTGTGTGTGTGTGTGTGTGTGTGTGTGTGTGTGTATGTGTGTACATTTGAGAGAGGAAAATCAATGACAGTGTGTGTGTGTGTGTGTGTGTGTGTGTGTGAGAGAGAGAGATCCATTTCTATCATGGGCTAGGCCAGGGTGGCTTATGAATGTGGTTGTGTGTGTGTGCATGTGTGTGTGTGTGTGTGTGTGTGTGTGTGTGTGTGTGTGTGTGTGTGACTGAGACTCACATCCATGGGGATCTCCTCTGCTGCAGGGCCGGGGTGGTTGGGGCCGTTCTCTAGCCTGCGGTTGGGTTCTGCACACATGTTCTGGTGCATGTGCTGCTGCATCTTCTTACGCTGCTTCCTGGACACACACAACAGGGCAACACCACTGGGGTCACAGGTGCACCCACACACACACACACACACACACACACTCATACACATACATGCACACACACACACACACACACACACACACACACACACACACACACACACACACACACACACTCATACATGCACACGCACATACACACACACACACACACACACACACACATAAACACACACATACATGCACACACACACACACACACACATACACACCAAGCTCACACACACACACACACACACACACACACACACACACACACACACACACACACACACAACACATACACACACACACACACACACACACACACACACACACACACACACACACTCACACATAGCCTACACACATGCACACATGTTCAAGTTCATACGCACACACACATAAATACACTTGTGGTTAACAAACTCACTTGGTTTTGCAGTATGCCACCACACACACAATGCCAACCACCAGCAGTGCTACACAGATACCCGTTATCGTCAGGACACGCTTCTGGTAGAGCTCCTCTGCCTCTGTAAGTGAACACACACACACACACACACACACACACACACACACACAATCCACACACACACACAAATCGAGTGTGTGCACACACACACACACACACACACACACACACACACACACACACACACACACAAAAGCAAGCACAAACAAGCCACCATACGTGCACACACACACACACACACACACACACACACACACACACACACACACACACACACACCTGGCATCAGTGGTAACATACATCAGTGTCAGTAGTCATTGTACTCATTCTGACTACAGTAGAGTCATTTCAGCTGTCTACCCCCTAGCAACAGGGATGTGCCTGCAGAGACTGACTCTTGAACAGAACCGACCCAAACATGGCCTGGACCGAAGGCGTGTTCAGATTCAGCATTCAGAGTGGAACATTGGCCAGGAAAGCTCTGTGAACATTTGCAAATGTTCCTATAACTACTGTAACAGGCGTGTGAAAGGTTGGTGTTTTAAAAACAGAGCAGTGAAAACAAACAGACAAACAAATAAACAAACAAGAACAACAAAACTGGGCTCAGTTTCCCAAAAGCATAGTTGCTAACTAAGTTAGCAACATTATTGGTCTCTATGCAATTTCCCATTGCCAAATAAGTTGCTTACTGGTTAGTAACTTTACTTTTGGGAAACGGACGCCCGATTTTGAACAGTTCAAACAAAAACTGTCTGTATGTGTTTGCCGAAATTGAACACACCTCTGGCCCAGACCCGGTGTTACTGTGGGCCAGACCCGTCCCAAAGCCAGTGACTCTTCAAGAGAAGCAGGCTTAACCGCTGCAGTAGGAACTTCCAGCTCTGACTCAACGCTCTGGTGCCTTCCAGCACAGAACTGTTGAACATTCTGGAAGGTTCTATGAACATCTCCAGGAATTCCATCAGAAGTCAATGAAATACTGCTTTCTTGAAGTTCCTACACTGATAAAATAAAGTACTATCTTTCCAAAAGAAACTCAGCAAGCCGGCCTGGGTAAAATATGATGAAAGTAGGACATCAAATAGCAAAGTAGCCATAACCTAACAGCTAGAGTATTTATTGTTTTATAACTCTACGCTATTTATGTAGCTTATAGATATTAGTAAAGAGCCTGTTTTTTTTTATTGTTTGTTTGCATAAAATGAAACTATTTGCACAGATATCAATGTCATCCACTGCCTTAGCTGTGCATGAATTCTTTTTTTTATCAAAACAGTATCTCTTTAGTAATCATATGTTACATAGTTGCTATCATCAATAAATAGACATAGTATTAGGCAATGGCTTTGCAATTTATTGTGGCATCTACAAAGTGAAACCCAAGATGTCTTTGTCAAAACAAAGTCTGAGTCTACAAATTAGTATGTTGTTCATATTATGCCTTGAAGGAGAGGCAGAATGTACTAAGTTTATCTTGCCAGTATCAATACAGACTGCCAGGTTTAGACAGTTTTCCTATGGGAAATAAAATATGTTCCTAAATGAGAGATGATTAAAACAAAACTATGGCTGTTTGCAGAGGCAGTCTAATAACAATGTCCCTTTACATTTAGAAAAGAAAAAATCTCACTTAATATAGGGGATAATATTATACTTTGTTAAAGTATACACAAATCCGAGGAAACTACCGGAAGTAAGCAGGCACCATTGTTGAGCTGTTAGATTGCCAATCTGTCCATAGGGATAACGTGATAGCACACCATAAAATGCAGTGATTTATGAGATTCACTACTACTTGTATAATGACAGAGTATTTCATGGTCTTTGCTGTTAGCTGTCATTGACTGTGCATTGTCAAAAGGGTTTGTTTACAGTCCAACAATGGCGTCCCCACAAGATGGCAGCCTACACAAAACGCTTGTCGGATTCGTCTATATTGTCATATGTTCTAGACTTGCAGGAATTCCGAAGGTGTTCATATATATCCCAGTAGCACGAGCGATCAGTGAATTCCCAAATAGCAGCCAAATGTGGAGTCGAATGCGGTCCAGTTCTGGCTCAAGTATGGCTCTGACCTGATCCCATCCAGTCCAGATTCCACCGCTATTTGGCTTTCCCTTTGCCTTGTATGAGTGTGTGTTAGGTCTAATGCAGGCCCGAAGCCTACAACTGGCTCAGTCCCTCTCTCTCTCTCTCCACACACACACACACACACAAAGTCATCCACAACCACGCATACGCATGTGCGCGCAAACTGGCGCACACACACTGACACACACACACACACACACACACACACACACACAAGCTGCTTTCAGATATACACCTGATCTAGATGTATACTTATTTATTTATTTATTTTTTAAACTCAAATGTAACACTATGTACCTCTAGCCATTTACAGACATACTGCAATCTCTGGACATTTAGTCACAGTCAATGTTTATGGTATGTTGTGAATAACACATACTGTGTATTTCAACTGTATGTCTGAAAGCAGCACTCACTCTCTCTCTCCCTCTCTCTCACTCACTTACACACACACACACACACACACACACACACACACACACACACACACACACACACACACACACACACACATGCCTGCTTGGCATGTGCCATTGCCATTCCACTTTGTATACCATAACTGGGGCAGTTCACAATACCTGTTTGTTATATTTAATATTAAAATATATAGTATAGGTGAACCGTACAGAAAATTGTTTTGCATCATATATTGTTTTGATACACTCAATGTATTTAATGGGTTGGCATTCATCAAGTAGGTTTCATGAAAGCCCCTGGCAAGTGTATCTTGCACACACACACACACACACACACACACACACACACACACACACACACACACACACACACACATATACTGGCACACTATTTTGGATTTTGTTTCTCAAACAAGGCCATGAGGTGAAGCATCCAGTGCAGGCTATGCTTGAAACATGAAGGACCGATGGGACATGAGGAGGGAACAAAGACCAAAAGGAAAGAAGGGAAGAAAATGAAGACTGCAAAAAGAGACTGCAAACGTCAAATAGAGTGTGCTGTAGAGTGTCTGTGATTTTATGTCTGAGTGTGTGTGTGTGTGTGTGTGTGTGTGTGTGTGTGTGTGTGTGTGTGTGTGTGTGTTTGTCTGAATGTGTGTCTGTTTGTGCGTGCATGTACAGTATGTGTGTGTGTCTGTGTGTGTGTACGTGTGTGTGTGTGTGTGTGTACATGTGTGGAGAGTGTGTTTTTATGTGGATAAAAAGAAACAAATAAATAGGACAAAGTTGAAAAACACAATGCTTCTAAGCCTGACATTGCATTGCATGCGTGTTACTGGACACAGATACATAACTGGTGTATGGCAAAACAAAAAAGAAACTTAAGTGTGTGTCAGTGGAGGATTTGTTTGTAATACAAGACAGACAAGATGTGTGACTAGATAACATACTACACATTGCACTTTTGGTAACTGGCTATTGCGATTCATTAAAAATATCTAATCAACAGGCTATCCCAAATCCCAAAGTGTATATTTCTGTTGTATTGTTTGGCCAAAAGCTCTATATTAGCTAAATCTAGCATCAAGTCTTAGCCAGCACAGGTCAAACCCAAATGCTGGTAGTACGGTGGCCCAGATGGCTCAATCAAAAAGAAAAAAAGCACAATACAATTGCTTGCGTTTGTCTTCTGACTTTTTTGCATTCATATTGTAGCTTTTCTGTTAGCTGAGCTTTCTGAGCCACCTTATACTGGTCTTCTGGAGCAGGTGGATCAGCACCATACAGTACGTATCTATTCATGCAATTTCTAGCATCAATTAGCAATTACCTACAGTACAAGACAACTTCTGGCAACAAAGTTTTCTTTTGTCACACAAATTAGCCTAACATTTCTATTGTCAAAATTGTCTATTGCTAGCATGAGCTGGAATAAATAGCATAGGCCTTGGACACTGAAAAGTATCTTGAGTAGCCTTTGTTGTAAGTATTGGTTGTATTACAGCTATGAAAGTTAACTTATACTGTGAGTGACTTAAAGGAAACTTCTTATTTTAATGTTACAAATAAAAATTGAAAAGAGTAATTGATCCATACCCATAAATTCAATTCCGAGATGCTCTGCCAACGCAGAAAGTTGAAATTTAAAAAAAGAAAAAAAAAGAAGAAAGTAAAGAAAGGCAAAAAATAAAACAAGTGTCAGGCGTAGGAAGTCTTGGGTCAGGTATTGCATGTGCGAGATGGCATTAGTTCTGCATGTTTAACTGGGTGGACACTGTAATCAAGGGAGTTCCATAAACAGACAGACAATGCAGACACAGGCATCCATATCCCCTACGAAAAAAACACAAATAAACAAGAAAACCAACCAACAAACAAACAAACAAACAGAAAGAGGAAAGGAAGTGAAAAGAAAAGAGAGGCAGAGGAAGAGGAGGAAGAGGAAGAGGAGGGCAAGCGGGGATGGGGGGAGGGGAAGGTGCATGCGGATACACGCACACACACACATACTGTACATACACACACAAACAGCCTCTCCACTTACTGCCATATTTACTAGCTCGCACTTCTGTGGTTCACGATGAAAATGGACGAGTGACAGCAACACACCAACACACCGAACAAACAAAAACAAAGACACCAGATGAGAAAAAGAGCACAACAAAAAAAGCACAACAAAAAGACAACACCCAGCACAGTAAAAGAATGTAGACACAACAGACAGGTGGATGTTCTGGACAATGAACACGTTTGACAGAAAGACGGTTTCTCTTAGAAGTTATCATGTTTCCCATAATCCTCTGAGACTTCTTCTTGGGAGGAGGGGGACAAAGGTCATGACCTTGACCTCTTGACCCCTTATACATTCCACCTTGTGCTTTCAGGCTGAGCTAAGAGACATGCATTAGCCTGGTCTAAATCTCTATTTTTTTCTGTTTGATCATGCCAACATCCTCTTATCCTGCTCCTGACCCTTCACTATCAAAGCTAAAGGTCAGCAGAGGTCATGCAACATGCCCAATGTTTTCCATTCTGCATAGGGAACTTTGACAGACTCTAAACGACATACAAATTAGGCATTCACAGCATTGGGTCTCATTTCTCAGGAGTGTAGCAAGCACATAAAGAGCTAAGCTGAGCTGTGTGTGTGTGTGTGTGTGTGTGTGTGTGTGTGTGTGTGTGTGTGTGTGTGTGTGTGGAGACATGCTTCACATGCTCCAGAACCGTGCCAGTCAGTCCGAGGCTGCAGAGGGAAACGGATCAGGCTTTCGGCCACTGGCTTCAGGGACCAATCTGCTGATTTCAGTGTCAACAATAATATCTACTTATAGTGGACTTTCATCACAATTACATGTTGAAAGTATGCAGCTAATTATGCTAGTGCTTGTGCTTTGACTCAATATTTATTAACTATTAACTATCATGTGACCTCAAGACAAGTGACAAGTTGGGCAGCCATTGCAATATAGATACTTATTCCTTCACTCACAAAGGCTTTACAGATTTAGCCCAATTAGTAGCTGTTTCTCTGTTTCAGATTGTAGGATGAAGCATAAAATAAATAAACAAATTAAAGTTTTGATTTGTGACCCAAGATGGCCTTGCAGTAACCTTACTGAGAGTGACTCTTATGTGACCTTTTGACCTATGACAGTCTAACTAATAGTGCCTGTGGATAAAATATAAGAGGAGAAAGGAGAGGATGGTAAGAGAGGAGTGGACCCACACACACACACACACACACACACACACACAGACACACATATATTCATACACACACACAGACACACACATGCAGATGTGTCTCCTTCATCATGCAGGTCCCCTGACTGGTAGTAGACAAACTAACAGACAGACAGACAGACAGAAGTAGAGATGGACATACTGTAGAAATCGGCCATGACGGACTGTTGACAGCGATCACCAGTATAATCATTTGGACACCTGATAGGGAGAACAGAACCACAAGAGGGAGAGAGGAGGGAGGGAGGGAGGGAGGGAGGGAGGAGGAACAAGGGATGGGGGAGGGAGGGAAGAGGGAGAGGAGAGAGGGAACACATAAGGAGGAGGAGAGAGAAAGAAGGAGAGAACGATTGTGAGAGAGAGAGAGAGATAGAGAGAGAGAGAGAGAGAGAGAGAGAGAGAGAGAGAGAGAGAGAGGAGAGAGAGAGAGAGAGAGAGAGAGAGAGAGAGAGAGAGAGAGAGAGAGAGAGAGAGAGAGAGACAGGTGCAGAGAAAACACTGAATTAGAAACAGCAGAGCCCCCACAGCTTAACCCCATGCATCACACAGACAAGAGCAGTTACACCACTGACATCATGGCTGGGATGTCACAGACAGCCGCCATGTTGGTGGTGGGAAAAGGCGGGGAGGGGGGCGGAGGGGGGTGTTTGTTTTGTTGGTGGAGAGGGGGAGGACGACCTGAGGGGGGCGCCAGAGACTGAGAACATACTTTGAATAGATTTGGGCAGAAAGGACTGCAAGGGTTCCACCTGCAGACAGCGACTCCCGGAGAGCCTGGAGGAACATCTGGGGAGGTTGGGGGGTGGAGGGAGAGGAAGGACAGTGCAACAGGTTACAGGAACAGGAAGTGAGCACACAGGAAATGACCTCATCAGGAAGTGGGCATCTCAGGTGTTCTGCCTTGAGTTCAAGATGACAGAACATTGCAGAACGTTTTGTACGTCACCCATAGGGATGAGTGGGAACCGTAGCAAAATGTTTTGAAACATTGTGACTGCTAATCATGGCCCTGGTTTCCTCATGTATAGGATACTTTCTCTGTGTGATTTTGAAATGCCATCATCTCTGCTTCCTACATCCTGTTCTTTCAATCATGAGCAGTATATTGTATGAGAAGGATGTAGTATGGTATTGCAGAAACAGCGTGTGACCCCCTCTATGGTAGTGTTAGCAGTAATAGGGTCATACTGTACCACTCC
>JAODXP020000010.1:6933435-6945935 GCA_027497455.2 Sardinella longiceps | reverse complement strand
ACATAAGCATGTTCTGTGCAGCTCCTGTCCGGTTTCTGAGTGGTGAATCGCGCTACTTTTTTGAAATAGAAAGGAGTTCTATTTTTAGATTTTATTTTTAAAGTTTAGATTTTAAATGCAGAGCTCGGGTGGCCAGTTTGCGCAGAACATCGCAGAGACAATTTCTGGTGTGAACGCACAAACCCACGGGCACCACAAACGGACAGCTCACGGACAGTGTTTTATTGACCAATGACCAATACAGTGTTATCGTTGACATATTTTACCACATTATCATTTGATTGGCTTGGCTTCATTAATTCATTCATAGCACTTCCTTTGTGTCATCACATAAACCCCTCCCCCAAGCTTGCTGATTGGCTGAGAAGAAAAGAAGTACTTAGCCAATCAATGTGTGACCGAGGTCTGGTGGAGTATATTTTTCAGAAGAAATGGCTCGATAGAGATGCAGTCTGGCGGTAGCACACAAGGATTTGGGGTCATAGGTCATTCATTATCTCTTTCTAAGTAGCATGTAAAGTAGAGACAGTCTGCTCTCTTACAGTGCTTGGCTTAGAGCTTACCGTGTGTGTGTGTGTGTGTGTGTGTGTGTGTGTGTGTGTGTGTGTGTGTGTGTGTGTGTGTGTGTGTGTGTGTGTGAGAGTGAGAGAGTGAGAGAGAGAGAGAGAGAGAGAGAGAGAGAGAGAGAGAGAGAGAGAGAGAGAGCATTTTTGTGATATGGAAAACAGACCTGTCAGGAATTTGACCTGGATCAGCACACACACACACACACACACACACACACACACACACACACACACACACACACACACTGTAGACATGCACACAACTGAAGACTACAATGGCAACACCCCTTGATCAATGGACATGATCCTCTCTCTTTTCCCTCTCACGCTCTCTCTCTCTCTCTCTCTCTAAGTTCAAAGCTGTTTCAATTTGGATTGTTACAAGAACAGAGTAATCTAACCAGAACATTACAGACAAAACGTATATTTAATGTGTATTTCGCATTGTAGGCTATTGTGTATAATCTCTCTCTCTCTCTCTCTCTCTCTCTCTCTCTCTCTCTCTCTCTCTCTCTCTCTCTTTTTTCTCCTCTTTATCTTTGCCTCAGAGGGGTTCCAAATATTATATCTATTTCATAAACAATACAAAGTCCATTCTGCCTATTAGTTGTGTTGTCCTGACAGAATAAATGCTCATAAAATGTGACACTGACAGATCAGAGTGCAAAAATTGAGATTGAGAAGTGGGCGTGTCTTCAATTTGTTTGGTCACCATAATATGGTAATACTATAATGAGGCCAGTTTACAGTACACCTTTGTACACCAGTACACCTCTTCTAATGGAAAGAAATGTCTGTAGCAAAGAGAAACCGGAAAGAATTCTGTAAGCATTTTGTATGGAATTCCAAACATTCAAACGGTCCATGATGTCTAAATACAAAATGTAATGTGGCTCACTGTTATATTCACCAATTATTATATCATCACACATATCATTGTCTCAGCATTGTCAGTGATTTTGAACAACATTGCTATGGATATATGTCCAGTTTACATTGTAAAGATTAAAGTAAGATGATGCTTAAGGAATATGCCCATCTAAGTTAATGTCATAAAATGGGGTCGTTGTCACAAGCTCTTTCCCCTCTCTGATGGAAAGACTGTGGCGACGTGAAGCCACTAAGAAAGACTGTTACATCAAGCATATCGTACAGGATTCCAAAAGGAGAGCAGGTAGCGTGGCCTCACAAAATGCCGGCGATTCTATTTAGCATGCTAGGTTAATTGACGTCAGATTCCTAAGCTCTATACAGTAAATGGTTACAATTTTGGATTGGCCCTCAGTAAATATTTGGCATGTTGCCCGCAAATGGCCAGCATTGGTTAGGGTGTGGGGGTGACATTGAAATTCAGCCACAGAGGTTCCAATCCCAGCTACTAGCACCCAGAGCTCTGACAGTGATGGGCTCAGCAGCACGCACGTGTTCTCCAGGTCTGGAGGCTGGTGGTAGTGGTGGTGGTAGTGGTGGTGGTGGAGGGAGGCCCTCAGCCCATGATTCACCCCCAGACAAGAGAGAGTGAAGCTGGGCCTGCAGCCGTAATTCACCCACCCCCACCCCCAACCCCATTCTCTCTCTCTCCACATCAGCTCCAGTCCACTCGGAGACGCTGGTAGCGATCAATAGCATTGAACCGCGTACAGGTGCTCCCATTCAGAAGGGCTTTCAGGCACACGTCAGGCCAAGAGTAACGTGGCCATGCACAACACTCAGGGCTCAGGGAAATACATGGCTGCATGGGGAGGAATCTGTGTGTGTGTGTGTGTGTGTGTGTGTGTGTGTGTGTGTGTGTGTGTGTGTGTGTGTGTGTGTGTGTTTGGGGGTGGGGGGTTGACAGTGAGAGGGAGAGGTGGATTGAGGGAAGGAAAGAAATAGGGATAGAAGTAGAGAGATGGAGAGGAGAAGAGAGGGAGGTGGGGAGAAAGAGAGAGAAGGAGAGAGAGAGAAGTGGGGAGAGAGGGAAAGAGAGAGAGAGGGGTGGGAAGGCAGGGAGAGAGAGGGTTGGGGAGGGAGGGAGGGAGAGAGAGAGGGTGGGAGGGAGGGAGAGAGAGAAGGGAGAGAGAGAGAGGGAGAGAGAGAGGGTGGGGAGGGAGGGAGGGAGAGAGAGAGAGAAGGGAGGAGTAGGAGGAGGAGCTGTGAACATAAATGTGCTTGGCTAAGCAGAAGCCACATTGGGCTGATTAAATGTGCGTGTAGTTCTTTTTAAACACACTTAGATCCCAAGACCCTGCTGTTACTGTAAGAAGAGAAGACCCTTCTTTATGCTGCCAACATCTTCTGCAGACAGAACCAAACAGACACGGCATAATGTCACCCCAAAAATGGCACATAACACCACCTGAAATTTGTCTCCTATTTGTGGATAGTTCTTCCCTCTTGAATGATAAATGATAATAAATAAATATATGTGTGGAAAATAATCCTGCCTATTTCTCTCTCTTAACAATGGTGAGGGGAATTTAATGTCAGTGTGCTGTGGCAAGCTGTTCATGACAGAGCTGGACTGGAACCAAAAGATGGCCCGGGCATTGGACATATTGCATGAACATGAGAGATTTAATTAAACTAGCCCAATATCCTTCATGAAAATGATGAGTAAATGACAGCCCTGGCCCAAAAATGACCGTCGGCCCACCAGGCATTGCCCTGTATGGCCTTTGGCCAATTCATGCCTGGTTCATGACAATGTTTACTAATGACAACTCAAGTACAGTATGTATGCGCTTGCATCTTTAAAACATGTACCTGTTTACGATATCTGATTTGTAATCATCATGAGTGAGATCTGTGCTCTGTCAACCAACAGAGTAGTGACGCTTCATTTAGACGGACTGCTGGACTGCACAACAACACCCCCGTGTTTCCTCTCAGTATAGTACAATATTGCCACAGCAGTGTTGTATGTAATAGCATATACTGTACCCACATGCACAACACAGATTGTGTATAGTGATAGTCAACATGAATTGTAAAGTATATATATATATATATTACACTGCATTGCATTACTATGTGTGTGTGTGTACATGTACTACAGTATGTACTTGTGGTGTGCCTGTGTGTGCCTTGTATCTGTGTCTGTGTGCTTGTGGATTCAGACAGACAGCAACCCTAGAGAACACAGTGTTTGTGTGTGTGTGTGTGTGTGTGTGTGTGTGTGTGTGTGTGTGTGTGTGTGTGTGTGTGTGTGTGTGTGTGTGTGTGTGTGAGAGAGAGAGAGAGAGAGAGAGAGAGAGAGAGAGAGAGAGAGAGAGAGAGAGAGAGTAGTCTGTGTGTGTATGTATGTCTGTGTGTATGTGTTTGTGTGTGCCCGCTGGATGCATACATTGTCTGTGTATGTATGTGTGTGTGTGTGTGTGTGTGTGTGTGTGTGTGTGTGTGTGTGTGTGTGTGTGTGTGTGTGTGTGTGTCTCAGACAGACAGCACCCCTTGAGAGGCTCAGTGACTCTGTCTGTGTCATGACCCCATCTCAACGGCTCCTGTCACCAGAACAGAGACTTGGGCTGGCTGATCACATTCACAAATTCTAAGTCTGTGAGTGTGTGTGTGTGTGTGTGTATGTGTGTGTGCACACGCACGGATAAGCGTCTATGTCCATACATTTGATGTGTGTGTGTGTGTGTGTGTGTGTGTGTGTGCACACGCACACGGAAAAGTGTCTATGTCCATATTTGATGTGTGTGTATGTGTGTGTGTGTGTGTGTGTGTGTGTGTGTGCGTATAAGTGTCTATGTCCACATATTTGATGTGCGTGTGTGAGAGATATGAAGTGAATCCATAATATGCAACTCTCTTCTGTTCAATGCATTTACTGTGCAATTTACTTTACCTGAAACTTGCATTCTGTGTTGATATTGACACATTTATCACATTTATATGTCGGTCATGTGCATGTGTATGTGTGTGTGTGTGTGTGTGTGTGTGTGTGTGTGTGTGTGTGTGTGTGTGTGTGTGTGTGTGAGAGAGAGATATGGAGAGAATCCATAATATGCATACTATGTACAATTAGATAACCGTCTCTTGTTCAATGCATTTCTGTGCAATTTACTTTACCTGAAAACTTGCATTCTGCGTTGGTATTGGCACATTGATCTTGTTGGTCATGTGCTTGAGTGTATGTGTGTGTGTGTGTGTGTGTGTGTGTGTGTGTGTGTGTGTGTGTGTGTGTGTGTGTGTGTGTGTTGTGTGTGCTTATGAGAGAGAGTGGGTGCAGATTTAGCTGATTGTTCTGTATATGGAGGCTGTGTCGGCATTGCTGAAGCCCATATAACCCAATGCAAAGACTGCAGCATCTGCCAAAATGACACTGTTTGTCTTCATTAGCCACAAGATGAAACACACACACACACACACACACACACACACACACACACACACACACACACACACACACACACACACACACACACACACACACACACACACACACACACACACACTTCACCCTAAAGGACCTCGTACTTTAACCTTTTGCAGACATACTAAATTGTGGACTGATCGCTGGTTATTAACGATCCCAATTACTTTGCCTACACAATCAGAGACACACATATACACACGCAAAGTGCGTGTGTGCAGAAACACACACACACACACGCGCGCACGCACAGACACACACACACACACACACACACACACACACACACACACACACACACACACACACACACAGAAGAGAGTGTACCTCTGACCTGCTAATAAATTACAGGGCATTTCTGCACACAGCTGCAGAAATGAGGGAGCGAGACGAAGAGAGAGAGAGAGAGAGAGAGAGAGAGAGAGAGAGAGAGAGAGAGAGAGAGAGAGAGAGAGATCGCTTATACTACATTACTGGTCAGTCATGTGGGTAAATGCGCGTTGGCACACACACACACACTCACACACTACTGTAAGTACAGCACACTGATGAATATTTATGGGGAATCTCTACAAATACTATTTTACTAGAGCAAATAAAAGTAATCAACATTTAAAGGCATTTTTTGGGAGAGAGCAATGCAATTATACAAAAACAGGGATAGGTGTTTGATTTGAATCTATGTATTCAGTTATACAGTGTGTATGAGTTTTCATTGTGTTTATAATTTTGAACTTGTGTGTTCTCAGACCCCAAAACTGTGTCATTCAGTTGGTTCATACACACACACACACACACACACACACACACACACACACACACACACACACACACACACACACACACACACACACACACACACACACACACACACACACACACACACACACACACAGAGTGTGTTGTCCCTTGGAAATTTCTCCGACTTCCCCATTAAAATTCTCAGTTCTAACACCCAAGGGACCCAATCGGTCCCCATGGCAACCTAAAATAGTCCCTAATAAACCAGTTTAAGACCAGAGAGCGAGGGGGCTACAGCACACACACACACACACACACACACACACACACACACACACACACAAATATATATATAATAGCATAAAACAGCAGCACACGCATTGCTGAGAAAGAAAGCACCTAGGAGAAGGATGGGGTGTTACAGATGCCAACTGGCCTGGACTTGCTGGTGGCAGTGTGCGGTAAATTCTCACAACCCTAACCTTAAGAACGCTTCTAACCGCTGAGTTGGAAGCCTGGGCTCTTCAGCTCAGTGATTAGAGCGTTCAACACGAGACCCGTGAGCGGTCAAACCAACATCGGCTACACCAGGATGGGGTCGTCTGGCCCAGGCTGAGACATACTGCAGGACATAATGACCCAGGGAACAGCCAACAGCTCCAGGTGCACAGCTCACAGCTCAGGGGTGGAGGGAACACAGCCCACAGCTCAAATTAGCCTAAAAAACCCTTCAACGCCCCATTAGCAGCATAGCAGAGTTAGCAGAACAGCTCACCACAGAAGGGACAACCAACAGCTCAATGCATACAGTACAACTCAACAGCTCAGGAGCGAAGGGAACACAGCTCCTACAGGGTCTACAGGGTGCTAATGTGCAGCTGCAATGGACTGACAGTTAGACTCACTCATATGGCAGTCAGAGTAGGCTACTGACATGTAGCTAGTGATGATACTTCCTCCCTAAAAGGCTTCAGCTCAGTAACAACCAAAGATTCTAGAGAAGATTTCAGAGTGTAGTGCACTAGAAGGATTCTAGAGCAGATTTTTGAGTGTAGTGCACTAGAATCCTTGGTAACAACAGCTGCCAAAACACATAGTAGCCCATCTAAAGCCCAAGGCAGGGTAAACAGCTTGGGCATGGAGAAGCCTTCAGACTAAAGCCGGCCGCACACCGGTTCCGACAGCATTGCGGAGCACTTGCGAATCCGACAATTTTGCCTAGCACCTAGCACAGTAGCCAGTGAAATTAACATTGGATGTCAATGGGCGGCTCCGACAAAATAGACTTCAATCGTAATTCACAACCGACGGCGGAAGACTTCGGCGCTGGTGTGCGGGGTTGCATTGAAAACAATGGAATGTTGAAGGCAGAGTGCTCCGCACTGTGTCGGAAGCGGTGTGCGGAGCCCTTAAGACAGACTGAATAGTACACTGAGAAAAAGAAGAGGTTGAATACTTTCCTAAAGAGAAGCAGCTGAGGGATGCAACACAACATAAAATATTGACAGAATTGTCCATTAACTTGTTCACAAAATTGTCCACTGACTAAAAATTGGCCGGCGCAAGTTTGACTCCAGAGCCGATGAGTGTGTGCCAAATACCAGACAACTTTGACTCTTAACTTTAAGATCTTAAAAAGTAGCAATTGAGGTAGCACTGGGCATAACATGTATCCTTTTATGTAAACAAGTGATCTAGAGTGATATCAAGCTTTATGCCATCTTTAGTTCATCAGTTTATCAGTTTGTGCGTGTGTGTCTATCAAAGCCATAGTTGTTACTGTTAGTACTGTTAGTACCCTACCAGCTAAACCACAGAAGAGGCCAGTTAGCTAACTTTTAGCATTCAGCTACATGGCTCCAATACCTCCCACCCAGTTAATATCTGATACAAAATGGATCTTGGCTTACACAAATCATTCTTATCCCGTCCTAAGGAAAGACTTTGAGAGCAAACACATAAAAACACAGGCCTAGCTACAGCTTTGAAATTTGTCGCTTCTCATTGCCCTTACCAGCCAAAGCACTTAGTGCATAGGCCTACAATTCACCCTCATCCAACACACAATGGTCCATGTATTTTATCCATTAATGATGTTACAATTAGGTAAATTTCAGGCGTCAGCATGAATCAATGTATTCTACACTTTAAGTTGTTGTTTCAACGCTGTTAAGTGAGATTTATATTTCATCAATCCATCAGTGCGATGTGCGGCCTGCCCTCCACATGGAGGCTGAGTCTGGAATGGGTCCGGCTTTGATCCGGGCCAGCTCCGGGCCAGAAGTGGGCCTGAGCCTGTAGCTACCTGGAGCCTCTCTGATTTGTTTCTCCCATAAAGAAGATGGATGCTCCATCTTTATCACATTCGTCATCCACAGACCTCTTAGAGGGGGAAACAGGGAGCAATGACAGAGGATATGACTGATTAAAGCTTGGGTCTAATTCAGACAGCTACAACGCACACCAACCCATTATAACTAATAAGCTAACGCACCGCAGCCACCATGGAAATGGACCGGCCCACTCTGACTGAAAGAAAGAACAAATATTCACATCATAGGCTACGCTATATTACAGCAGCACTACACAGAAAGTAATATCTAGTCTTTATTCATCACCAAGGGAAATTAAGGAGAGAATATAGTATTAGATTATACTGTACATATTCTGTATACTGTATTATGTAAGATAAAAGGCTATAAGAGAATGTATGTACTGTATCTCTAGCTTCATCTCCATCTGTATCTGAAACCATCATGTCAACATACAGTAACACGCTCTTCACTGTGTTTCTCTCCACTGCTGTGCAGGAAGTTACATCTATGACACCCGTGATGTTGGCTTCTACAACAACCCAGCAGACATTGCTTTCCTTTTTTAAGGTGTCATAACAGGATGTAAGAATCTATATTAAGTAAGGAAGGGATGATGTAAGTCATTTGTGTGTCATCAATGACCTTATCTGATACTCTACTCCATGCCCATATGGTGCCACACTATGTGGTAAGGACATGTGTTGTGTGGAACTGTTTGGCATTAGTAAAAAGCAGTAATAAAACATTCATATCATGTTGATAATAAAATATTAATAACACATTAATAACAGACAGGCGGACTCTCTTACAGCTGTGCACGGTGACGGTGCTGCTGGCGTTGTCTCGGCCCAGTATATTCTCCACCACACAGGAGTAGTTCCCTGCATCCTCCAGCCGCACACGACTAATCTGCATCTTGGAGCTTTTCCTGCGATGGGGGGAGGAGAGGAGGGGAGGAGGGAGAGGGGGAGGAGAGGGAGGGGAGGGAGGGGAGAACAGACATGCAAGAGAGAAGGTAGTTAGAGGCCTGGAGGGAGCGAGGGAGAGCGGATGAACGACAGAGATGGAGAGGGAGAGCTACAGGGAACGACAGCACATGAGTGAGAAGGAGGGGAAGAGAAAGACAAAGAGACAGGGAGGGAGAGATGGGAGTGGGAGACAGGGACGGAGAAAGAGAGAGAGAGAGAGATAAGAGAGGATGAGAGGACGAGGTATAAAACAGAGAGGGGGATGGTAGAAAGAGGGAGAGAGAGAGAGAGAAAGAGAAAAGGAGGTAGTGAGTTAAAGAGAAGGGGGAGGAAAGGAAAAAAAGGAGCGAGAGAGAACGTGGAAGCAGAAGAATTATAAAAGAATAAGAGAGGATGAGAAAGAGAGAGAATACAGGAGAGAGTGAGAGAGAGGCAGAATGTGTGTGAGGGAGAGAGAGAGAAAGAGACATAGAGAGAGAGAGATAGAGAGAGAGCGTGATAGAGAGAGAGAGAGAGAGAGAGAGAGAGAGAGAGAGAGAGAGAGAGAGCGAGAGAGAGAGAGAGAGAGAGAGCGAGGGAGAGAGTTATTCAGACACACAAAGAGACAGATGCTCTCAGCAGAAGCAGCACGCTGCCATTTTGTTGTCACCGGCACTCTAGTGATCTCTCCATCACGCCGGTGTTCTGTGGCCACCCGCCCGCACGCACGCACGCTTCGCTCGTTCGCTCGCTCGCACTCTCCTCCGCTATCCCACGTGGCTTTGCAGACACGCCTGCGGCAGGCCAGACGCAGGCTATAAATAGACCACGGCTATATTTAGAGTCGCTCCAGTCTGGTCGCCACTACCTGCTCGGCGGAAGGGATCCGCCCGGGCAACGACGTGTTCCATCCGGCATTAAGCTTCCACTCTCTCTCTCTCTCTCTCTCACTCTTCCTGTCTTTCTCTCTTTCTCTCTTTCTCTCTCTCAAGCCCCTGTCTCCGGGTCGTTTGGCAGCCCGCTTCCGGGACCGATAAGGAATTAAGCTTCCTCTCTCTCTTTCTCTTTCTCTCTCTCTCTCTTTCTCTTTCTCTCTCTCACTCTCTCTCTCTCTTTCTCACTCTCTCTCTTGGGCCGGTCGCTTGGCAGCCCCGCTTCCGGGACGGATGAGGCCCAGATCTGGGTCAGGTTAGGGTCCCATCTTGCTCCAGAAATCAGGAACTGATTGGAGCTGAATTGCTCACAGGCGTCACGACGTGTTGAGGCTGGAGCGTGATGATGGCCGCCTGCTAGTCTGAGAGTGTGAAACTGGTCCAGATGTAATTGAAGAAACAGAGCTGAAACTGGGGCAGGATCAGTTTGGGAATCGGCTAAGATAAAAAAGGAGAGTATGTGTGTGTGTGTGTGTGTGTGTGAAAATCATCCCAGTTAAAGACTAAAAATCCCACGTGGGCCACTAGGTCCTGATGTTTTATCCTCACAGAGTCACACACACACACACACACACACACACACACACACACACACACACACACACACACACACACACACACACACACACACACACATACTGTACATGCACATTAGAAACACATTACGGAAACACCCACTCTGACGGTCCACCCACAGTGGCTAGTCTCTGTCCTCACGTTACCCTGGCCTCATCTCTCCATTCCTGCTCACCAGAATGGACATCCACTCTGTGTGTGTGTGTGTGTGTGTGTGTGTGTGTGTGTGTGTGTGTGTGTGTGAAAACCCCCAGCAAGACCAGATTCACACTCGCGGTGACATGGAGGCAGGGAGAAGGCAATCCTGTTAGAGAGATCCAGTTTCCCTAGAAACTGCACGTCAGCACTTTTTACTCTGCGTGTGAGGGAGCTCTGCAGACACACACACACACACACACACACACACACACACACACACACACACACACACACACACACACTGTTAATCAGACACACTTAATCACACACACACACACACACACACACACACACACACACACACACACACACACACACACACACACACACACACACATATAGTGCTGATACTGCATAGCAACTGTACGGTTACATCAGTAGAGAGTGTGGCCAGTGAATAGACTCAGCTTACCAAAGAGATAGTGGACCCCAGCACAGAGCAAACATGATTACTATACACACATACAGAGCCCAGGCCAAGATAAACATGGCAAGAAAACAACATTCACAACATAGACTATGTTGGTTTATGTGTATGTGTTTGTTTGTGTGTCATGTGTGCATATAGGGGTATGTGTAAATCCCAGTGTTTGTTTAAGATAATGTTCTTGTAGGTGGACGTGTGTGTGTGTGTGTGTGTGCATCAGTGTGTGTGAGTGTGAGTTGAAGTGAGTTGATGTGTTTTGTTAGAATATTTTTCTATATCTTCATTGAGATAGTAAAGAAAAGGGTGGCAGCTTTTGGAAAAGACCAAGTATGTGTGTGTGTGTGTGTGTGTGTGTGTGTGTGTGTGTGTGTGTGTGTGTGTGTGTGTGTGTGTGTGTGTAGAGAGTGTGTGTGTGTGTGTGTGTGTGTGTGTGTGTGTGTGTGTGTGAGAGAGAGAGAGAGTTGTGTGCGCAGATGGCAAACTCACTTGTTGGATTTGATTTTGATGTCTCGGCTCTTCTTGAGCTCACTGCCGTCCTTGTACCAGCGAAAGGCGGGGCTGGGGTTGCCGTCGGTTACCTCACAACGCAGCTGCAGCTTCTCGCCCTCGGCCAACGACTGACCTTTGATTGGCCGCAGCTTAGGGGGAGATGCTGGAGTGACAGAGAGAGAGAGACAGAGAGAGAGAGAGAGAGAGAGAGAGAGAGAGAGAGAGAGAGAGAGAGAGAGAGAGAGAGAGACAGGGAGAGAGACAGAGAAGAAGAATGAGAGAGCAAGGAGGGAGAGAGAGGAGGAGAGAGAGAGAGACAGAGAGAGGGAGAGGCAAAGAGAGAAATAGATGGAAGGAGGGAAAGAGAGATATATAGGGGGAATGGGAGGATGGGGGAGAAAGAAGGATGAAAAACAGGAGATGAGAGACAGAGAGGGGGGGATGACAGGAGAGATAGAGAAGAGAGATGCACAGAAACAAGAAGAGTAAGAAGGAGAAGTGAATGATAGAGAAGGACAGAGGGAAAAAGAAAAATGGATGGATGGATGTTGGATACAAATGAAGAACATGCAAAGAAGAGATAAAAAAGGTGAAGTAGAATGAGAAATGAAGGGATGAAGAATAGAGATAGCGGAAGACAGGAAGGAGAGAAAGTTTATGGGATGAATCATTAGATGGGGATGCAGAGAGATGTATGGATGGAGACGGGGAGTTTGAGAAAGAGTGTGAGAAAGAGAAGGCAAGAAAGAGGGGGATAAAAAAAGAAAGCGAAAGAGAGGGAGATTAGTGTGGCTCATCGTCTTACAGTTTGCCTTGATGCTGTAATCCAACTCTGATGAAGACCAGGGCTTATACATGACTGTGTGTGTGTGTGTGTGTGTGTGTGTGTGTGTGTGTGTGTGTGTGTGTGTGTGTGTGTTTGGACCAAGGTGTCACAAATCTTTAGAATTAA
>JAODXP020000010.1:6885935-6908435 GCA_027497455.2 Sardinella longiceps | reverse complement strand
TTTTTTCTCTATGTGCTTGAATATGTGTGTGTGTGTGTGTGTGTGTGTGTGTGTGTGTGTGTACTTAAATGAAAGGCTGACAGCTGAGTGTGTGTGTCTGTGTGTAGTCTCCCTTCACATCATATGACAGGTTGGCAGCTCTGTCTAAGTGTGTGTGTGTGTGTGTGTGTGTGTGTGTGTGTGTGTGTGTGCGCGTACGTGTGTGTGAATATTAGCATTACTGTGTGTGTATTCTCTCATAGTAGTGTATGAAGTGATGACAGCAGTATGACTGAGTGCCTGTGTGTGTGTGTGTGTGTGTGTGTGTGTGTGTGTGTGTGTGTGTGTGTGTGTGAGTGTGTGTGTGTTCACGCTTTAAATGATTTAATCAAACTACTAAAAATATTCATGCCTACAAGATGAGAAGACAAGCTGCTTTTGGGAATAAAAAACTGTCCAACCCTACTGTTTTGCCTCCTCTCTCTCGCTCTCTCTCACACATACACACACACACACACACACACACACACACACACACACACACACACACACACACATTTTACTCTTACATGTTTGAGCAGCTCTGTCGTATCTGTCACATTACTTCAGTTCATCACATAGGAGCGTAGATGCCGAGGTGCAAACACACTCACACACACACACGAGAGACAGACAGAGAGAGCAACATGTCGAGCAAGAGAGAGAGAGAGAGAGAGAGAGAGAGAGAGAGAGAGAGAGAGAGCAGTAGTGTCCCATGTTGAAGAAGATGTGGATGGCTTAGTCTCAGTGCACTGTTTTCTACTCTACATAATTCATAAAAGCCCTAGTTCTTGCTCTTTCTTTCTCTCTCTCTCTCCCACTCTCTCTCTCTTTTTCCTTCTGTTTCTCCCCCTACCCACTTTCAGCACTCGGGGCACAGGGTAACAAAGACACACACACAAACACACACACTGATGCATACACAACTCTAGATATTTGGTACCAACACACACTTTTGTAATGATAACATTGCTCAGTGCTCTCCCTCCCACTCTCTCTCTCTGTCTCTCTCCCTCCCTCACAAACACACACACACACACACACACACACACACACACACACACACACGGAGAGAGACATACAAAAAAGCAAGATGATAGCGGGCACCCAATCCCTCCTGCATGTCACACACACACACACACACACACACACACACACACACACACACACACACACATGAAGTGGAGACACAGCTTGTGTGTGTGTGACAAGTGAAAGTGGCCTGTGTGACAGTGATGGGCTGAGCTCCAGAGATGGAGTGAGAGATACAGAAATTGGATGAAAGAGAAATTAAACTGTGAATGGTGAGTGAGTGAAAGAGTGAGTGAATGAAAAAATGAATGAATGAATAAATAAGGATTTAACCAAATATGTGAATGAGTGAAGGATAGTGAGCGAGGGGGCAATAATAGTCTACTTGCTAGAGCTTCAGCCATGGAACTCAAAGGATTCAATCCCTGAGCAGTATACCACAGCTGTAACGTGTAGCAGGCAACCACTGTAACAAGCACAAGAAACCCACTGCTTTGGGTTACTGTGTGCTTTACCTCACTGTGTGTGTGTGTGTGTGTGTGTGTGTGTGTGTGTGTGTGTGTGTGTGTGTGTGTGTGTGTGTGTGTGTGTGTGTGTGTGTGTGTGTGTGTTTCACTCATTCACGATTGTCATAAATGCAGAGCCCAAATGTTCCTTAGGGTATCAAAAGAGTATACTCATAATGATTTAGTGCGAGCTGATGCAAGTGCCAGCGAATGACTTCATCAGTGTAACTGTAACTGGAGTCAGTGGATGCAGGTACTGTACTCTAGCCAAGGGGATGGATATGGGGCTATTGGCTAGTGGCTACATGGCTATTCGCAGAGAAGAGAGGGAGAAATTGGCAGCATTGAGTGAGTTTGATCAATTCAATGAATGGATGAATGAATGGATGAACTAAAAAAGCACTCGGAGAGTGATGACTTCCACCAAGGCAATGTGGTCACAGACGCAATATATATATTCCAGAAGGTATTCTGGATCACCGGTCACCAATACATTTTATGCTGTTCTTCCTTGGGCAAAGACACACCTCTGGTGAAAATTTAATCAAAATCCGTGCATAACTTAGTTATTTTGTACACAGACAGACAGACAGACGCCAGCAAAAACATAACCCCCTTGGTGGAGGTAATAATAAATGAAGGCATGAATATATGAATGGATGAATTCATGAATGGTTGTCTTGAATCCTCAGCTCAATCAGCATCCCTAGGATAGAACTTCCTTTAAGATCGCTCCCTTAAGTCTTACAAAATGCAGAGAATTCAAGCTGAGAAGCATCCCTTCCAAAAAAAAAAAAAGATGCATCCCTGAGATCCTTTCCCAAAGACACAGGACACACACTGCAAGATGCCTTCCTTAACATGCTTTTTTTCCTTTGATGGTATTACAAGAAACTGGCTTTGGAAAAGGACACCCAAAAAAGGAGCGCATTTCTAAAAGCATACACAGGATTGAGTGAATGAGTGAGATTGGAGGAGTGAGATGGAGAGACTGTGAAGAACAGAGAGAGGGAGGAAGAGAGAGAGTGAGTGGGTGAATGAGTGAGTAGAGTAGTGAGTGGCTTAGTGAATGAATAAATGAGTGAGTGAGTGAGTGAGTGAATGAGTGAGTACAAGTCAATGAATCCATCGGAGAATGACTGAGTGAGTGTTTGAGTGTGTGTGTGTGTGTGTGTGTGTGTGTGTGTGTGAGCTTGTGCGAGCAAACGTGAGCGAGTGGCTAACCTCTACCCTTTCAGAGGGGCTTGAAATGAAAGCTATCTGAACACTCTCACAGTAGGAAGAGAAGGGAAGCACCATGAATGCAGTCCATTTGCAGAAGCACTTGCTATCAGAGAGGATGGTAATGCCTGATGACCCCCACACCACAGCACTGACGCTCTCTCTCTCTCTCTGTCTTTCTCTTTCTCTCTCTGTCTTTCTCCTCTCTCTAGGGCCGTTTTTAGGTACTTTGGGGCCCAAGGTAAACAGAACATGAGGGCCCTGTACCCCCACCTCATAAAACATAAAACAATTACCTTTCATTCATATAATTCATCTTACTTCAACCACCCACATTAAAACAACCCGCGACAAGATACTATATCCCATCATGCAATGCGATTTCTAGTTCCTCAACTATTCCAAACAGACATAAACGTCAGTATATGTGGCATAATTGCCACAATAATCGATTTAACTCGCAGAATATAGATATCTCTTTCATATATAACTGTTAGTTGTGTTTTGTACATTTGTAAGAGAAGAGCTATATCGGAAATCCCGCCCGGTGGTTCCTGTGGTCTCCTGATTGGTTCGTCCGTTCCATCTCGGCCCTGAAATCCCTTTCAACGGGGGCGATCTCAGGTGCTCGCGCTCTGCGCAACATCTGACGTGAGTGAGGTAAATATTACACTGCATGCCAGAAGTGATGGTTCTTCAACTATGATTCTGGTCCAGAAGAATCTTAGACTGACTAATTATCATGGAGAACATGCTACTATAACTCTGTACACTCCTGTACTTGTAACTTAAAGTATATTACCACTGTGAAAACAGTCACACTTAAGCATGGATTATGAGAGGGAAAGATTTCAGGTTTCACAGCCTAAACCTTAACCATCCTCCAAGAGTATCCAAAGAGCCCATGGTTCCTGTCCTTGATTCAGCCATAAGAGTCCGTTATATGCACCATATCAGAGAGTGATTTTAGGGAGAGTTACTACAAACTGGCAGTGCACAGTCAACCTATGAACCAAAGGAGCTGAGGGTTGAGAAGAAAGCAGAGGTGTACAGCCAAATCAGAGGGCTTACTATAGACTCCTAAGACAGCTCTGAGAGCTGTGTGTGTGTGTGTGTGTGTGTGTGTGTGTGTGTGTGTGTGTGTGAGTGAGTGAGAGTGAGAGAGAGAGAGAGAGAGAGAGAGAGAGAGAGAGAGAGAGAGAGAGAGAGAGAGAGAGACTCGAAGGTCATCACATATCCCATGGGTGTTCCATAGCAGCACTGAGTTTGCAGAACCATACCAAATTACGATTGGTCACAATCTGCGAGAGAGGCTGGTTGGTAAGTCTACCTTTCCCTACTCAGCTGACAGGTTGTGAGGGCTGGACTTAAGTTATCTGTGTAATGGCTTGAGTGACGAGTGAGTGATCAAAGCAAGTGAGTCAAGCAAGTGTCTTTCTGTGGACTGAGAATCCAAAGCCTGTTTGAAACCTGGTGGCTGTCATGATTTAACGCCATCTCTCACACTGAAGCCCTCAGAAGCATAGTGGTTAATGCACTACACAGAATTTATGAATGAAGCCTGTCGCCCCTTCATTCTCCACGGAAGCACAAAGTCATGCCAGCCACTTTTTTTTCTCTCTCTCGTGGGCCTCGCGCCTAGCTGCGTTGATACAGGGATCCCACTGACTGACGCACGCGACACCTGCGGCTCCGCGCCGCAACCAACCAGCACGAGTCCACTTCTAGTTTCCCATCACGTGGCCAAGTATTCCATGCTGATGGAAGGCGAACTAATGTTGACACTTGAGTCCATGAGAGAGATTCGTAAGCGGGGAAATAACCGATTTTTTAGCCTGTGACTAAAATATAGGCTAAGCACGCCTACCTTTGCAGGCCTACGTTGTCATAAACGATATGCATAGGATCAGGTAATGTCATGGCCTATGCTAGTTCAGACGTGGCTTCGGGATTCCGGGTACATAGAGATTAAGGTGATTTTACATGATGAAGCACCAGATATGTGAAAACATCAGGTCTAATGGTCAAATTCATTCCAACGGACATGGCATAGTGTGTGTGTGTGTGTGTGTGTGTGTGTGTGTGTGTGTGTGTGTGTGTGGGTGGTGGGGTGGGGGGGGCTACAGTATGTAAGGTGTGTGTTTGGTGTGTGAGTGCGTGTGTCCATCGGGGGTATTCCATAATGTTTATAAGAGGAACAATACTGCAGATACGCCCAGCGTCCGTGCATCACCACATTTCTCGTGTGTCTACATACAATTTTAGGAAAAGAAGCCCTCCTGTACCCAGGTCGGGGAACATGGCCGAGTTGCCTGCGAAACTGATTTAAAATCATGATCACTCACACACTCACTCTCTCTCTCACACACGCACACACACACACACACGCACGCACACACACACACACACACACACATTTACCTTGTAGCATCACCATAGCAATGCCCCCTTATTGAGGAACCCAGAGTAGACTTACCGCAGTCCTCACACAAAATGCTCTCCACCTCCTTCTTGAGGTTCCTCTCGCTGGCGTCCAGAGGAGCAAAAGACGCTTTGAATACTAAATGTTCCTCAGTTGGGTCCATGAAAAATATATATCTGTGGTCTTTTTCCACGAGCACGCACGGTGCCTCAGAGCCGAAATCCCCCACAGTGACGAGCTGCTCGCGCTCCAGCCCGCCGCTGTTCACCGGCCACACGTCCAGCACCCTGACATTCACACTGTACGGCTCCACCATGGAGACGTTCTCGGGCAGCGTTAACACCTCACCTTCGATCACCACCGCCGCCCGGTACGCCTGGTCCTGCGGGGTATCCAAGCTCGGGGCGTAGCACGCGAACGAGAGCCCCACGAGCAGCATGGAGAAAAGCGCCAGATCAAGTCTCCTGCTCATGCCGTCTACCGGGGCTCAGAGGCGGCCGCTCGCGGTGCTGCTGCAGTGCTCTCGGGGCTGCTGACGAGGGGCGCGGATGATGATGGAGTCGGGTAACCGTGGCAGGAGACTGTGAATGGGCTCCGGTAGAGGCGCGGGGCGGCAGACCTTGCGCAAGAGTCCGTGCCATCTGTGAGCGAGCCGCTATGCCCCATGCAGCCCGCGATGGGGAAACACGAGCCACTTAGGAACCGGAAATAGCTCCAGTCAGCGGTGATGCGCGGTTGAAAAAATGTCGTTGCTGCATTCTCCTTCAAATTCCGATTCCGAAACGCAAAAATGCATTCATAAATTACCCTGCCTTACCACAATACAGGGCTACTGCAAAAACGCCGCAGGTCCCTCTTTATCTAGCCAATGTCATGGCCCAGCCTGGACGCACTGACTTTCAAACGAGGTTTTCGATGTGAAACGATTCAGACTCAGCACAGAGAAAACAGCATTGGAAAATCATACCGTGTAAAAGGTTCTGTTCCGCGGCTCTGAGCGTTATCGACGCCCAAACGAGACAGTATGGAGCGAGCAGCCGAGGATGCTGCTCAGTTGGGCGATGCAACAAGCGCGTCCCCTTCGCTCGCTGCCCGCTTTGCCACCACACACTGCCGGCTTACGTGAGCAAACATCACCTGTCCGGTCGCGGCTGTCTGTGCGAACTTCCTGCGCAAATTCCGTGATGTGCCGTCAGAGCACATACGACGCCTTGTAGGTCACGGAAAGGCTCCAAGAATCCACATCCGCACGAGACCAGTATCAGTCGAAGCGCGCGAATACAGCAACTCGTGCATTCGCACCAACGTCATTAACGTACAGAACCGACACAATGCAGCGCCTTATAACTTTTGCTTGTTAAAAAAATCCGTTTCCCATGAGAGCGCGCTGAGATTCCCAGTAGGTTTGGTAGAAATGGACCAGGCCAGCAGCTGCGATGACTAACGCTGCGAAAGTAGCTCAGTCGTCTCGAGCGCTGGACAATCAGCAATGTTTTTTTTTTTGTTTTTTTTTGACGTTATCCTTCTTTCGTTTAATCACGCGGGTGCATTCAGGTCACATTCACATATCTGGCCCCCAAACCGACCAACCAGGCGTCGCCCGAACGGGAGGCGAAACCTTTCAACGCCCTTTCGCGCACGTTGGCAATCGCAACAGGTCCTGCGGGTATCAGATAGGGACAGGACGCTGTCTGTATCGATAGAATGATGGTGTGTCATAACACTGACAGTCGGCTGATGAATGAGACGCAGAGAGCGCGCGCGAGAGGGGGCCAGAAAAATAAAATTCCCTATAACTCCGCACTCGCACTGTGTGTGTGTGAGTTACAGTCCGACGGCAGTCGCCAAGTGGATAGTGTAAATATTACCAGCATCTTTCCCTTGGCACAAATAAATGCGACGTTTGTGAGGCAGTGCATGGCTTTATCCGCTACTGTCGAGCGCCTTCTACAGGTTGAAGCAGATAATTGTCGCACATAGTAACAGGAGGGTAGAGAAACGGAGAATTTCTTGTCAGTAAGAACGGTCAGGCGTCAGCTGAAGCTGTTCTGCAAAACCTGTATAGTTGTGGCCTCATACTATACATACTGGCATGCAGGCATGCAAGAGTTTATCGTAGTTCCATGCCTGGTAACGTATAAGATGATTCTTTAAGGGTTTCTGTCAATGTAATTAAGACGTGCTGAATGGCCAACGAGAGCTCTGTATGAGTACGCGTCATTAATGTGTACGCGCTATTAAGTAGTTTTCCACACTTAGTGCAACAGTGAGGGGAGGGGGAGTAAAGTATTCCTATAGTTTTGTTGTTTACTTTTTTCATCGTCAGTTCAGGTTGTTTTGTCCCAGGGTTGGGAAAGTGGAACTGGCCATGGTGCTGAAACCGCCGAAATGAACTCTGCCCCCCCCCAAAACTGATGGCGCTTTGGCAAGGGATGACATCCCTAAAAGATGATGCCCCGACTTATAGCTTTCTCATGGAAAACCTGAGGCAAAATAAGCTGATGAAAACTGCGTGAAACAGAGAACACTTTATGTTGTATATCTAAATGCTATGGAACTTCATTAAATCTGAAATATTTCTTTGCCAAAACCACGCATTAAAAAAATAATTATGAAATATATAGTGAGTAATGGTGATACGAAAATATAGGCCCTATTGAACATGTATTGTTATTTTCAGGTTATGACAATACACATACAATTTGTGTGCGCGTGTATGTTTACAGATTAGAGCTAATCTTTAAAAATAATTTAGTGCCGGTTTTCATGTGAATTACATGTTATTGCTTAAATCACACAATGGGAGATGGGAGTCGTTTTTTATTCCTGTTGATCCATACATCTCTCTTGTCATGTGACCTCACACACGTTTAAAGGTAGGAATACACGGATGGGGATACTGAAATTCTTAAAATGCCAATTCAGCTGCAGTGTCTCGATTTTTTTCCTCTTTCCTCTGCGCACAGCTGCGCAAATAAGGCGCAGCTTTGACGCAAAGAAACACACCCACAATTACGACCAAATTCTCAGACTCGTTCGGTGCAGTAGTCCCTATTACTTCCAACGGCAACCTTCTGTGTCATGTGCAGATCTCGCGAGAGCATTAGCTGTTTCTGCTGGCGATCTGGGCTGCAGCAGGCTGAGGCACACTGCGAGAAGGTAAGAGGGGACGCACATCATGGCGGATAGAGACAGTGGCAGTGAGCACGGAGGATTCGCCACAGGCCCCGGGGCCGGCCCAATGCACCCGTCCCGTCTCCAACACGACACCGAGGAGCTTGCCTCCAAACGCGTTGACATCCAGAATAAGCGCTTCTACCTGGACGTCAAGCAGAACGCTAAAGGCCGCTTCCTGAAGATAGCCGAGGTCGGGGCCGGGGGAAACAAGAGCCGCCTGACTCTCTCGATGTCAGTAGCTGTGGAGTTCCGTGACTACTTAGGGGACTTCATCGAGCATTACGCCCAGCTGGGCCCTAGTAACCCTGAGATGGTGCAGGACGAACCCCGGCGGGCCTTAAAGAGCGAGTTTCTGGTGCGGGAGAATCGGAAGTATTACATGGATCTAAAAGAAAACCAGAGGGGGCGGTTTCTGAGGATCCGTCAGACCGTGAATCGGGGGCCCGGATTGGGAACTGCACAAGGCCAGACCATCGCGCTTCCAGCCCAGGGACTTATTGAGTTCCGCGACGCGTTGGCTAAACTCATCGATGATTATGGAGTAGATGAGGAGCCCGCAGAGCTGCCGGAAGGCACATCACTCACGGTGGACAATAAGCGCTTCTTTTTCGATGTGGGCTCGAACAAGTATGGAGTGTTCATGCGCGTTAGCGAGGTGAAGCCGACCTACCGCAACTCCATCACAGTGCCCTGCAAAGTGTGGTCTAAATTCGGTGCAACGTTCTGTAAATACGCGGACGAGATGAAGCGGATCCAAGAGCGAAGCCGAGAGAGGAGGGCACGCGAGCTGCTACCGGAGGGCCTTCACGGGGACGAAGGAGACGAAGATTGATGGATAAAAAGGATTTTCACAGGAGACGGAGAGAGAGACCGCTGAAAAGAAATTAAAAAATATATACGAAATAACGAATGACATTTAATCAAACGTTACTGTAAATGTTAAAAGTGCGAGAGAGAATTCCAAGGGATCACCCTACCACAACCTTCACAGACTTGCAGTCGCATACCACCCATCGCTGGAAACTACCCACTTAACCACCGTACTACAGTAAGCCGCTGCTATCAGTAACATTGGTCTATGAACAGTTTTCAGCTCACACAAAAAAAATGATTATGGATCGGAGTTTGTTTCTCCCCTGTCAGCAGCCAGTTTTATACACGTGCAGGCCATTGAAATGGGTTCCAAAGTGCAAATTCAAGATATTATAGCGAAAAAGAGAATCTATATACGTTTTTATGTGTGCTAACATTTGAGTCCAGCACAAATCAAATAATATTTAGGAGTTTTATGAAATAAAACTTCAGCGTAGAGGTTTACACAGAGTTTAAGGTACGCAAATATACTAAAGCAAGACCGTGGTGTCCCTGTGTGTTTGTGCATACAGTGCACAAACTTTGGAGGACGTGTCAACAAGCATCTATCTGAAAAAAAGAAGCAAAAGTAAACAAGCATTCGAAGAATTAGAGGTACTTTACCTTCCTCATTCGTTTGCCATTTTGAAAGAGTAGACACGGCAGACAACAGCATCAGGTCGGAGGTGACGCTGCCACCTGACCAGTGCGCAAGTCCTAATAGCCTATTGAATATCAGCCCACAGCACCGTACCCCCTTGGGCAAATGGAATGACAAAAGTGCTAACTTAGAAATACGAATTATGATTTTGTGAATCAGATGTATTTAAATTCTGGACATGCCCACGTTTTCTGTGGGAGTATTCTTTTTTTTCTGTCTCTCTCTCTATTTTGGGGATGGGTGGGAGGGGGGGTCAAACTAAGCAGGAGCTGTCCACCAGTACGAGCTTGAGTCATGTTCTACGAGAGGAATCCATGCGGGTGGCACGTGAGACCCGCGCGGATAGTCCTCAACAGCGTCAAAAACAACCTGGTGCCTTATCCCTGCTCCACACGTTTACATGCTCCACGCGCCCCGATGCTTTTGATCACTGGTTCGTCTAGCTTCTTTATTGGTTCACTGCAGGCGTCTTACTGCGCCCTTTGCAGTGTTCCTCAACGGACTTGTCATTTGAAGCCAAACTCGAAACACATAAACTACTCGGCTTTTCTCTCTGTCTTATCATCTGGAGAAGCGGACGGTGATCTGCTGAGATCAAGCAGCGCAGCGATGTAAACATGGATGACTTCAACTTGAGGGATGAGGGACTACTCGTAAAGCTCTATGTGAAACGCAAACATGGAAAAAAGAAAAGTTGTACATGTATGTTGTCCCGTGGGTGGGTGGGTTGGGGGTGTTGGTGCGTGCAGGGGGGGGCAGGGCGTTTTTTATGGTGCTACTTCCCACGCACGCCGTGGGTTTGCCGGTCTTGCTAAACAAAATCACTTTGCTTACCTATTTGTTTTTTTGTCGATGTGACGTCACTCCACACTTTGTCATATATATATATTCCAGCGCATCCTCTCAAAAAGGTAACAATGCTAACATTTCAGTATCGCGTGCAATATGGTTGCCTACGTGCCAATCGTGGCATTTTCTGTGTACCGACGGAACCAGTTCTCTCTGTAAGACGCATAGGACTGAATTCTCCCTCATAATGGATATGTGAAGCACTTCTTGGCACTTATTATTTTTTTTTTCAAACACGCAAAAATATAAATAGAAAAAAGATCAAAGGATGACAGACCTCCTTGTGGTTTGCCGGAGTCGTGCGCTACAGGTTTTGATCTCTGCGCTCGACTGGTGAGACTCTGAGAACTTGGTCTTATCTGGCACTCGGAGCAGAGACGTCCATCTCTCTCTGCCACCAGCCTCGGCACCTTGTCTACAGCTGAAGTTCTTGCCTGTAGTCAGGCTACATACTAAGCGGCAGAGGTGCGTAATAGCCCAGCAAGGCTCTCCACAGGTGGACGTCCCCATGTAGTTCGCTGCTCCAGTGTGTTTGATACATTCTCACTCTCTTGAAGTTCAGAGCTATACTGGCACAATGCTTGCCGAAAAGAGAGACTTAAGTTATTTTTTTTTTTAAGAAAAGTATCTTAAACGAATGTTGTATAAAGAGATCAATTTCACATGGAAAAAAACACCATAATTTATTTTGACTCCCTCTTTAAACATGTTATTCAGTGTCAGAGTTGAAGAAAACAAGTTTCCTCTTTTTAAAAATATTGTTATTATTATTATTATTATTATTATTATTATTATAATAATGTTAGGTATGTTGAGTTATTTCTTTTCTCAACTTTCTCTGCAGTCCCTTTCCAGATGATGCTGTGTGGGCAGTTAGCTGCAACACAGGAACACACTCGCACTCTCTCTCTCTCTCTCTCTCTCTCTCTCTCTCTGTGTAGACACCAACATTGGCTATGTATTTTGCCTGACCACATGATCTAATCTTAAAACTTCAAACTCCAGGCCTGTTCTTGGTCTGTGGGCTGCTGGCAGAATACACACTTAACAGAGGCAATGGGATCCCATCCTTGGAGCAGAACCTCCAGAAAACTATAGATTCGGAGATTGATCTGCCGAAATGTGAGTGCTTTTTGACTTCAGATGAACCGAGTGAATAGGTTCTGGCATAACCTAACAGGATTCTATGCGTAGCATTGGAATGAAGGAGCCAGATAGACAGACACCATGAAGGGTTTTCTGAAGTGCTAGCTAACGCACAAACAGAACTTGGCTTGAGTGGTAGGTTCCGATTCTGATCAAGAATAGATGCAGAACAGAGAGTTACCTTAAAAGGCTCACCCCTCTGTTCTGACTTTGTGTAGGCTACAGTACATAGCATTAGCTTCTGTTAGCTGCCTTGGGTGGCAACAGTCTGCACAGTAGTCCTAGGGATGTTGACCCATCATGATGTGTACATACACATCAGATTTGGTTTGTTGTACTTGTGTGTGTATGTCTTTGAGAGAAAGAGAGAGAGAGAGAGCGAGAGAGAGAGATTGGCTTTGTTTCTTTTCCTTTCACTATACTTTTGTGATCCTCCCATCTCCTTGGAGGTTTCTTTCATAATACAGACGTGTCCTGCTCTCTCCCCCCTCTGTCTAGTAGTGTGTGTGTGTGTGTGTGTGTGTGTGTGTGTGTGTGTGTGTGTGTGTGTGTGTGTGTGTGAAGTGAAAAACTAGGAAATGGAAACTGGATAGCACCGTTACTTCTTTGCACCTTTGGGCCTGACCTCATCTGAGGTCCCCAGTAGTGGAGATGTAAAGAATGGCCCTTAGGAAACATTTTTGAAAAAAACAAAACAAAAAACAAAACAAAACAAAAAAAAAGTCAGACATGATTTAAAAAAAAACACACAGTAACATATGTTTGTAATGAAATGCCTCTTAAAAGATCCGAAACATACGCACATATTTTATTTTCTAACTGATTCTTTTAAAAAAAAATATATATATATTAATTGCTAATCCTTAAGGTGCTGAAACCGCACTAATACAGCTCTTTCTTAGTCTGTGTGTGTGTGTGTGTGTGTGTGTGTGTGTGTCTGTCATAGAGAGAGAGATAGCTATTGAAACAGCACTAAAACAGATGTCTTAGTGGGTATGTGTGTGTGTGTGTGTGTGTGTGTGAGTGAGAGATTCTGAAACAGCACTAAAACAGCTGTCTTAGTGCATACTGCCTGACTTGGAGGTAGTGCACAGAGGAGACCAATCAAATCTCATGTTATGATTGTTTCCTTAGCAATGACCTCTGACCTTCCCTAGATGGGCCTGTATTGCCAGAGGTGTCCATGCCCTCACACTGGTGCTCAGTGGAGGTTTTGGCCTATGATATCTGGTATGCTCGCACTTTTTCTTTTTAGTGTTAGGAAAATCTCCTGTTATAGGTGCTTTTTCTGGTCTTACTTGCCATCATGAGTCTATGCGTGGGTGTGTGTATGTGTGTGTTTGTGTTGTGTTGTGCGAATGTGTGTGTGTGTGCACACGTGCATACACACACTATACACTTAAGACCAGTGGAGACTAATCAGAAGAAGAAAAAAAAAAAATCGACATTTCAAAATCGTGTAGTCAGCCCATCAGACATCAAATCAACTGAAAACCCAAGAGAGCAAAAAAAAAGTAGAAAAAAACAAAACAAACAAAAAAAGAGTTACATTTTAATGACATATTTTTGTGCTGGTACTTATGTATTTGTTTATTTGTGTGAGTGTGACTTTGCAAGATTCCATTTTCGTTTACAAAGACAAACAGCCACAAAAAAATTAAAATCTATGTGTTCTGTAAAACCAATTTCAAACCGTTGTATAGGGAACCATAGACACTGGCATCCTAGTGTTCCACCTAAACCCTGAACACTCAAACTTGACTTCCTGATGGACCGATCCATTCAAGTCAAGCATTTGAGGGGTCAGGGTTTTATTTAATTAAAGGTGGACACTGGACTTCAGCCATTGCCTGAAGGTGCTCAGACACACCAGCTTCCCCTATGGTGTTGGGCAAATGCTTTGGCCAGGTGTGACTTTGACTTTGTGACTGTTTCTGAGTGTGTTTATGCTTGTGTGTGTGTGTGTGTGTGTGTGTGTGTGTGTGTGTGTGTGCACGTGTTTGTTTTGTGTTTACTGTATGTTAGAGAGAATTAAGAGTTGAAGACACACACACTAACAGATTGTACTGGCCAAATCTCCTCATGCTGCCTCAGATAGGAGATCTGGCGCTATATAGTCATGCAGTACTTCCGTGGCCCGGGACAGGGGACAGTGGTGTGGCGTAGGGTGGGAAGAGTGAAAGACAGCGATTATAGCGGGACGGGATCGGAAAGAAAGAGGGGGATGGAGGGAAGGTGGTGCAGGTCCCACGAGGCAGAGATCCACTGCACAAGGACATCTCTTACATATCCTGTGCTCATTTTCTTTTTAAACCCAGACAAATGTGTTGTACTTTAAAAAAGAAAAAAAAATCTATAAATATATATAAAATATATATAAATATATGACCTGTGGTGTGTGTGTATATATGGTTTGTTACATATGATGCTCCTCTTTATGGAAAAAGAAAACATATAGATATATCTCTATATATAAATATATATTATATTATAAATATATAAATACATACAGGAAAAGCATATTGCTGTTTCTTTTTTTCTTTTGAATTTTGTACTTAACAGAAGCATTGAATCAAATGGATGAATACTTGCACTTTAAATGTATTAAGAAAAGTTAAAAAAAAAAATCTGCATATTATTTTTGATAGGAGAATCTCACATTCAAAGAAATATGAAATTACTTTCCAGGCTTTGTGACAATTTACTGTCGGGCAGAAATGTATCAAGCTCTTCTTACTTCCTGAAGTCTATTTTGTGTGTGCTGGAGACGGTTAACTGAACTCAGCTGCATGGTAAAGCAGTAGTGAAGACTCTTCTTTTCTCTAGTCAGTTTAAAAAAAAGATATATATATAAAAAAACAAAACAAAAAAACAAAAACAAACTTGTCTGATGATTAAAACAACTGTGATCAACAAACTCATGCATCTATGTTTAACTTCTCTCACTGTTCTAGAGTATTTTCTTTTCTTTTGTTTTTGCCTTTCCTTTTGACATGAATATGGTGCTTAAATTTGGCTTAGAACTCCTCAAAAGTGTACTCTGTATCATCCTAGCCATCACCATCACCACCATAACTACCATCGTCGTTGACAGGATAAGCCGTATCTTAATGTTTTTTCTCCATTCCTTGCTGTTTGTGTATACTCACCACTTTATTGAAGTTTCTGTTGTTGGTAAACAGTGTGTTTTGTACAGGTATAATGTTTTCTGAGTTGGAGAGCCTCTTTTCGTCTGAAAATGACTAATTGCAATAAAACATTCATTCCTCCCTGAGCTGAGTGGCTACCTGTCGTGTGTACAGTGGGGGTCTCATCACTCAAAGCCTGTTTGGGGGGAGGTGGGGCACATGACATTTGAGGCATGGTGGTGAGCCACCTGCTGCATTAGGCCATCAGGAATCTACTCAGGCCTAAATCAATACTCTTTATTACCTGAATTATCGATTCCTTGATTGTTTGGAGCATAAAACCACGTATTTCTTTTTAATGATATTCGATAATTAACCCTTTGTCCCATGTCTCTCTCATTGTCCTCTCCCAATCTGTTAGCTTTAGCTATACTGTTTTAGATAGTGACTTCAAACAACAGGATGATGGTCGGTGGATTGAAATGCACTGGAATTGCCCTTTAAAGTCATGCCCACAGAATTATATTTTTGCAAACTGATCTTCACTTGGCATGAAAATATATTTGGTTTGACTTCAGACTGCACTATCCTCTTGGTTTAAATCACAGTCCATTATGGGTAAATTAAGGTATTCCAAGATGGCAGACAACCAGGGTTTTCTTTGCTAGGGGCCAATAGGGAAGATAAAAACACATCGAAAACTCATGGCAAGTGTTTGTATGAAGTTCACAACAATAATCTTGTAGAAGGTTGTAAAACTGGCAAATGAAAGGCAGCTGATTAGGCAATGTTTTTAGGGTAATTTACCAGCGTCTTCGTCATTTTGATGATTAAATGGCTTATTAGCTGAAGGCTCTCTTGGCTGCCCCTAGTGTAGACTTCCTGGTTATTACACTTACAAGATCTAAAACCCTGGACTGAATATTTATTACCACATTTATACTGGCTTGTCAGTCAATGTAGCACACAAAAATGATCATCATTGGTTCCTATTCATTGGTTTGCAAGTGAATTCACATGGATTGGTGAGAATGTACAATGTTGTTGCTAATTTCTTTTGGTTAATTTGTGACAGTAGGGGGAGCTCCAGGGAGGGAAAAATCACAGTCTTGCCTGATATACCTTTAAAGGATGCATAGCCACTCACCTTATGGCCAATCAGCCTATAACAATATGACAATCCGGAAGTTCCCAGTAATGGAAGTAAAGTATTTACCTCTCCTAGATCAGGATCTACTGTGCCTTAGTTAATGCACCATAATATCATCAGCAAGTTAATTAGTATTATATCATCAAACCATGGATGCATATCATCAAGCATAATGTTATATGAGAGCATTATTGCCAAAGTTTGTAACATGTTGCAAAAATGTACAATATCTTGTAATAACCATTTAGTCAGTTAGTTTAAAAACTGGGGTATCGGCTGTAAGAGATAGAGCATGTATACATTTTATTAATAATCAATACTATACTAACCATATTACAAATACGGTGAAATGTTGTAATGCATGGTTTATTAGTGCTAATGACTTATGCATTTGCAGATAAGGCAAATTCAATGTTTATTCTCCTAAAGCTGAAAGGCTAGTAGCCTATTAAAACCTTTAAGTACTCAGTCTTATTGGTTATTGAAGAACATGACTGACTTTAACTTCGAAAGTTAATCCAACATCTAAAGACCTTTAGACTGCCACACTATAAATGTTATTTCAGTTATTTGTGCAGTTTCTGCCCAATGCCATGTACCATCCCCCCAGTTCTCATAACAACTCAAAGGTGTTTATGACTGATTTTTTAACATAATGAACAAATGTTTGGAACTTGATTCTGTCTTTCAATTCAACATCCTTTGTTATGCCATGGTTATCTTTGTTCAAAGAGAAATTTTATCATACATATTTATGTGGGAGTGTATATGGCTGTAGAAACAATATTTTAATGCAAAATGAATCATGTTTGAGTTTGGCATGTTTGGGCCTGCGAGGGCGACTGCTAAATAGTCGAAAGGGCTTTCCTGTACCGGTGATTGCCATGCACACCACTGTGCAAAACTGTCACACTGTTTGTGAAGATTTATCATGATGTCAGGTAGGGGAAACATCGTGCCAGACCAGACACAGCCAGACCAGCTCGTGAACTGCCCACCCGCTGGAGTGGCGCCTTTCCAAAGAACGCGTCAATCATCTTCTAGGAGCTATCCATGGTCCTGAAGAGACGCGTAATTATGAGGGTATGTCCATTGTCACAAAGTGACGAGTATTTGATTTAAAAACGTTTGCCACACACTAATAGATTAGTACAAAGTACCTAACAGTTAAACTTGGTTTATTTTAATGACTAGGTTATTATATATTTTCGATATTTTCTAAGTTTAGCAACAAAGCAACAAGTTTAGCAACAAAGATTATTTAGACAATTCGTGTGATGTGAGTTTTGCAGAGTTCATAGAATTGTAGATGAAATTGAGACCAGACACGTTTATTTTTTAAAAAGGACTTTATGAAGCACTTTGACTTGTCACCAGCAAAGGCGCTTTTTCATCTGTTGTGTCCTAACATGTAACAAATAGCCATGACCAATGAAATAAAAACATCTTTTTCTTTCCAGAGTAAACGTGACAACAAGGTGCCCAGAAAAAGAGAGCGCGCGCAATCACGGAGTTAGATCACTTCAGCCAAACTCCCCGTGTTAAAGCGAGATTAAACATCGACGGGTCACAGTCTCTAGTACAACAGTATTTGCTTGCTACCCTAAATACCGGGAAAAGTTAGCACAACAGCCAGGGCGGGGAGGCATAATACAAGAGAATAAGAAAGCCGTTACTAAGAATGTATATAAAAAAGCACTTCTAATTTCACCCTATAGACCTCTCACAATCCTTGGTGAAAAAAGCGCACTTTGCGTCTATGGTGCCACGTAGCCTAACCAAGCCAAGCAGCACGTGTGTCCTACAAGGGTTAGTGGCGCAAGGGGTAGGGAAGGCGTCCGTGTCCCGGTGGAAGACTCCAGAACAGTAGTACCATTTAACGCCCGGCGCCGTGGGCTTCAGGCTCGGATGACACCCCAGTGTCCCTCTCCCTGGATGCTAAATGATTGGTCTCGTAATTGGCTCCGACAGCTACATTTATCTGGACTACTTTTAAGCTTTACGGGGAGAAAGCGTGGAGGCAGTCCCGCTGCGTTTTCTGTTAGATACTTTCACGTGTTAAATAACATAGTACAGTGTTACAGTGACATGATGAATTCCAGCAGAGAGCTAGAGTAGACCGTGGATCAATATTCTATGGAGGCAAGTAGGTGATGGGATATGTAGTCCATTACAACAGCCATACAGAGTTAAAGTCTATTTCAGAATCCAGATTGTGGGAGATGCAGTCCTTTTTCACAGATGATGGGAAATGTAGTCCATTTCAATAGCCGCACTGTGGGAGATGTAGTCCTTTATCACTGACAGTGGTATTCTAATCGATGACAATAGATAGTGGTTCCTGGGGTTACCCATGCTTAGAACTGTTCAGAGACACCACCCTCTCCATCGACATAACTTAAACCTTATATCTTACACACACTCTTACATCCTCTTTCACTCTTTCACCTATATCTCTTTCATCCTTCCTTTTCTCTTTATTTCCCTCTCAAACTTTCAAATTCATACTAATATCAAGACATACATAGTTAGGCTCAATCACACATACCACGCATCCGTAGTCACACTTCCATAAAATACTTTGCATTTTCCCAAACTCTTCTCTTCACGCTCTTTTGCATACTGCGTGCATAAAACATAGAGTAAGTCATTACACTGTCCTATACATCTCATAGTGTCACCCCAGCCGTAACTAACTCATTACAACCGGAGGCCAAAGCTATCCCATCATGCATCATTTTAGCCCATAGTAAATGTTGGGGTATTGTGAATCTCAGATAGCTCAGCAACTCCTCTCTCCTCGAGGAGCGGCAGGCCCCAAAACAAACAAACAAACAAACAAACAAACATACATTCAAACAGACAAACAATAAATAAAAAGAATAAATAAACTATTATGCTCAGTCAAGAGTTCAGGCTATCTCTCTTATAGTGAGAGTTATAAGTCCTCAGAAACTACTACCGAGTGTGTGTGCAATTGTATGTGTGGTTCTACATGTTACATTATGGCAGTCTTAGTGTGTGTGTCTGTGTGTATGTGTGTGTGTCAGCTGGGCTGAGCCCTTGTAGGAAACCACACCCACATATCCCAAGGCCCACCTTTTCTGATTAAATGGAACTCTTATGACATAAAAGCCATAAACAATTCCACCTCGACGACTTCAGCCAGATCTGCCGTGACTTTGATGTGAAGTCAGAGTGTCTCTTGTGATCTCCCAGGTAACCGTTCACTCCTCCCTCTTTGTGGATTACTCAATGTTTTCTTTTGGCACAGAATTAAATGCTAGCGGCAACACTGCAGTTGTCAGGACAACAACTATGCTATGCTAGACTTACTGTTTACTTGTGGCAATAAGCTCATGGCAAGAAGAAACCATTTATGCTACATTTGTTTTGTTAGTTTTTTCGTTTTTGCTTTTTTTGTGTTCTGCTATTTTTTCCCCCTCCACTCCCCTCTTTTCTTCCTCTTCCTGTCCTCTTAGGTGCAGAGGTCAGATTGGAAAGGTCAAAGTTCAAAGGGAGATTTTGGTGAGTCAGGCGTGAATGAGTGGTTTGTCTGTTTTAAAATCTCTCTATATGACAGCATATTGTATGTTTGATATGTAATGGTTGAGTGTTATTGGTATTCGCCTTGCATTGAACATCTGTAGCTGTGTGAGTGTGTGTTTATGTTAATGAAGTGTGTGAGTTCATTTTTTGGCATGTGTATGTGTGTGAGCATGAGCGTGTGTGTGTGTGTGTGTGTGTGTGTGTGTGTTGTGTGTGTGTGTGTGTGTGTGTGTTCTCAGTTCCGAGGGGGTGTCCGTGGCGTACTCCGTCCGTTGATTCCGTGCCCGGGGCTGATATGTGGGCTGGACTGGGTCTTCCGCAGGATTCCGTCTCGTGCGGCCGCCTCTCCGCTCAGCACACACACCTCCAGACGGTCCAGGTCGTCTGTCTCCAGACGCATCTTTGCCTGCAGCAGCGACGAGTATGTCTCATAGCGACTCCTCTGTAGACAGAAGAGAACAGGGTTAGAGTCAAAGAAATTAGACCGTGCACACACACACACACACACACACACACACACACACACACACACACACACACACGGGCTGCCCTTTTGCCCATTGATCCAGGGGCACTGCTAGGCAGAACAGGAAGTGAGAGACACTGGGGGGAGATCATAACAAACGATTACCCTGATCCACTTCCTCTACCGTTTGCATTGAAGCGGAATGCAATATCGCCCTCTAGTGTTTAAGAGTTCTCACTTTCCTTGGACATTACTGCAGCCACAGAGCTTTCACCTCCAGTACTTCCTGCTCCATGCTACAGGTGCTACAGGAACTTCACATTAGATGCTATAGAAAATATAGCATGACTTCAGGATATAAGTCATATAATGTAAAAAGTGTAATATAGTAACCCCTATTGCCATGTGAGAGGATATAGAGAAAAATAAGGTATTTGTGTGTTTGTTTGTGTGTGTGTTTGTGTGTGTGAATGAGAGAGAGAGAGACACAAACACATACACACTTGCATACACACATATAGTGACACAAAGCATACACACACAAACACGCACCACTGCCTACACACATTTTGAGATACAGCACACACACACACACACACACACACACCCTGCATACACACATAGTGGCACACACACACACACACACACACACACACACCCTGCATACACACATAGTGGCACACACACACACACACACACACACACACACACACACACACACACACTGCATACACACATAGTGGCACACACACACACACACAGTGCACACACACACACCACTGCACACACACACACACACACACACACACACACACACACACACACACACACAGTGAGAGACTCACCTCATAGGCCAGGTAGTGTTCTTTGAGGCGGTGCTCCTCTGAGTCTTTGCTCTTGGGTGAGAGTTCAGGCACACTCCTCCTGTGCTCCTCCAGCTCCAGGGAGATCTGCTTCACCTTATTCTCATGGGAGCGCAGCTGCTCCTCCTGAACACACACACACACACACACACACACACACACACACACACACACACACACACACACGGTTACGAACTTATAACTAAATAAGCAAACACACACACACATACACAAGGGTAAATGATGCCTAAATAAGTCTACTTGCTCCTGTTCCTACAAGATTCTAGATCTATAGGTTGAAATCTAAGTGTTTTTAAGCAACATGTATTTGATTTATGTATGTTAGAGTATCTGGATCCGAGTTCTATGGTCTATTTTTGATGGACACTTTTAGTACCATTATGTAGCATTTGGTTTCATTCAATACAGCTGGTTGTGTACTGTAGGTGAATCTATGCAAATGCTTGGGCAAAGGAACCTAATGTGTGTCAGTGTATGTGTGCACACATTACACGCATATTGCACAAGCAGTGAATAATATAAGCTACATTACAGATTACAGTATTGATACTGAAAACCTGTATAGACTTCTCTACTATAAGGAATTACTAAGAGAATTGCTAGCATTGGGGCTGATAAACAGGCTTGACTATGGCTATGACTAATATCCTGTGTGTGGGTGTGTGTGTGTGTGTGTGTGTGTGTGTGTGTATGTGTGTGTGTGTGTGTGTGTGTGTGTGTGTGTGTGTGTGCTTCAGTGGAAAAAAAATGGGAATTACTATAGGAATTAAGTAAAGGAATTACTATGAGAATTGCTAGCATTGGGGCTGATAAACAGGCTTTAATGATAAAAATGATAATGATAAAATCCTTTGTGTGTGTGTGCTTCAGAGAGAGAGAGAGAGAGAGAGAGAGAGAGAGAGAGAGAGAGAGAGAGAGAGAGAGAGAGAGAGAGAGAGTACCTGTTTTAGTCTGGTGCCAGACGATGGCAGTATTGGTCTGCAGAACTTCTTCATTGAGCCGATGGCTGCAGGAAAGGCAGGGGCTGAGAACAGTGCTGCCACCAGGTTTATTCTGAAGATCCATGACAACATCTCTTCCTCACTCCTACACACACACACACACACACACACACACACACACACACACACACACACACACACACACATACACACAGAGAGAGAGAGAGAGAGAGAGAGAGAGAGAGAGAGAGAGAGAGAGAGAGAGAGAGAGAGACAAAAAAAACAGAGAAAAGAGATGAAGGGATGAGGAGAAGAAAAGACAGAGACAGAAAAATAAGTTAAGTCATGTATTATCAAAATTGATCATCTTCCCTGTCAATATCTCATGAAACTGTATTTGTGTATGTATGTATGGATTCTCCTGTTCTTACGAGGCTTGGAAGAGGTAGACTCTCCAGTCGGAGGTTTTGAGCTTGAGTACGTTGGGTCTCTTGCTGT
>JAODXP020000010.1:6853435-6870935 GCA_027497455.2 Sardinella longiceps | reverse complement strand
AGAGAGCAATGAGAGGGGGCAGAGAGAGAGGAAGAGGGAGAAGATAGAGTAAGAAGGGAGAGAGAGAGAATGAGAGAAGGAGAAGGCATAAGAAAAAATTAAGCCAGCGAGAATGATGTGGATGGTGGGGGTGGGGTGACTATAGGCTACAGTACATAATTTGTGGGGTACAGAGTGAAATGTACACTGGTTAGCACCCGCCCCCCTAGACACACACAAACACGCTCCTTCCTCTAGTGTACATGGTGTTCATAATCCTCACCTCTTCCATAAGTGTCAATGACTTGGTGAGGCCAAACAATTAGGTAAATGGAGCTCATTACTGTATGATGAAGTGCACACACAGAAAGAATGAGCTGTCATGTAAACAAGAGTTAAAGAGGTGCTCAGTGAGTCCTGATTTCGCCATCTACAAGGCTAACAACTAAAAGAACAAAAAACAAAGCTGTCACAAAATGTTCCTGCCGATAATCTTTCATGTGGATTTGTGTAATGGGTGGAGGAAGTCGCTATCAAAATGTATCAATGGTCGAATGGACTGAGATGTCTTAATTCAAACAAGCTCCAGCTATAGTAGGCTAAGTCATGTGCTCTGTCCTGCCAGCTTACCAAAGCAGACTAAGTAATACATATCAACTAGAGCTGAGGACCAGAGGTTCAATTGGGCCAGGGCTATCAAGGGCCGCGCCCCAGCACATAAGCTAAGCCCAGTCTACTGGTGGGCAATGGGTGGCCACTAGACCCCTGATAGAGCCCCCGCCCCCATAAAATCAATTTCAATTTAATCCCTGCTGAGGACCAATGGTCAGGTCTGAATAAGGGCTACCATCATGGCCCTCCATTTGTGTGTCTATGAGTATGGCCTCTATATGTGTATACGTGTATGAGAACCATATGCCTTCTATATGTGTGTGCATGAGAATCTTATTCCCCATATGTGTGTGTATAGGAACTAACAATTTTGCGCTTTCTGTGTTAGTGAGCACAACTGGGTCATGTGTTACTGTAGTGCTTGTGAACCACACTGCTGACCATCACATATACAGCTAGCGCCCTCTACTGGACATGACTGGACACTCTGGGCATTGTCCCATGTGAGTGTGTGTTATTGTGTTTCTATGTATATTGGTACCTTTGTGTGTGTGTGTGTGTGTGTGTGTGTGTGTGTGTGTGTGAGAGAGAGGGTTGGTTGCACGGCGCATGCACACCTACAGTACCCTCTATCCACACACTCAACCACTGGCAGATATCACTGCCCTTCTGGGGAGATTTTTTTTTGTGCTGTATTGTCTGGTGTATTGTTTGGTGATGTGTGGTTTTACACATACTGTACACACACACACACACACACACACCCTTACCTCATGGAGTTGGGGATGCCCGTGTTGTCCCCATTGCTGTGTGTGTCTGTGTGGAATCCATTGGGAATAACAGCTCGCTGGCTCAGCACGTTTTCCGATCGGCTCCCCGGAATGGTGGTTCGAAGCGGACTCCCTCCTCCTCCTCCTCCTCCGTTAGCCTGCACTGCCATCATCCCTCTCTTCTCCTCTTCTTCCTCTCCCTCCTCCCCCTCTCCCTCCTGGACGGGCTCCAGCTCAAGTTCGGGGGGCTCAGGACCAACCAGTGCCCTCTGCTGGATGAGCGGTGTGAGCGGCGCGTCGAAGCTGACGCAGCTGTCCGTCTCGTCGGTCAGCGACAGCACGTCGAGAGAGTCGAGCGAACTGTAGCAGGTGCCGCCCCTCAGCAGCTCCGATTCCACGATGCGCTCGAAGGTCGAGCTGAAGCCGTCCTGCGCGTCACCACGAGAACGGTCGTCTTCGTCGCCGTCACCGTCCTCACACTCGTCCTCCTCATCCCCTACTTCTCTCACACCTCCTCCTCCTCCTCCTCCATTTCTTCTCTCTCTCTCCTCCTCATCCTCCTCTTCCTCTGCAGCCCCGGATACTTGCTCCACGATGAGCTCAAAGGCCGAGCTGAAAGTGTCCTGGTTAGGGTGCTCTGTTTCCACCTCTCCTCCTCCATTCTCCTCCTCCTCTTCCTCCTCCTCTTCCTCCTCTTCCTTTACCTGACTCTCTCCTTCTCCTCCTCTGCTCTGTTCTCCTACATTCCCTCGCTCCTCCTTCTTCTCTTTCTCCTCCTCATCCTCCTCCTCCCCTTCGTCCTCCACCTCTGTGTCGGCCCCCTCCACGGAGCACTCAAACGTGGCGCTGAAAGTGTCACACTCGTTCTCTGGCTCCTCTTCTTGGTCTCCTTCGTCGCTTCCCTCCTTCTCCTCCTCCTTCTTCTCCTTCTCCTCCTCCTCTCCTCCTTCTGTCCGACTGCCCTCCTCGTCCATCATCCCGTTCACGGAGCTGCGTTGCCATGGAGACCACAGGATTACCACATACAATAATCCACAGCATAATGCTTAAACACAAATACACAGGCAAAAATACACACACACTCACACACACACACACACACACACAGCTGAAACTCTCTCTCTCTATGACACACACACGCACACACACACGCACACACACGCACGCACACACACAGTAATCCTTATTGTAACTGTCTCACACCAACACACATGCACTAATCTCAATTCTAAATGCATACTACCACAAAAATTCTCTCTCTCCCTCTCTCTCTCTTACACACACACACACACACACACACACACACACACACACACACACACACACACACACACACATACACAGACTTAAAGCAGTAAACCCCTTCACACACTTTCACACACTGCACTCAACCCAGCTTTCTGCCAAGTATAGAGACACTGCAGTCACAGTCAAGAATTTTCTCTATATATTCCTGCCCTTACAAACACATCCTTAATCACACACACACACACACACACACACACACACACACACACACACACACACACACACACACACACACACACACACACACACACACACACACACACACAGTATAACTTTCTAGCACACACAATCACACACATATAAATATAGCCCCTCTCTCTAACACACAGACACACACACACAAAGACACAGACACACACACACACACACACACACACACACACACACACACACACACACACACACACACACACACACACACCTCGTACAGTCCCACTGGAGCACCAATGAGGACAGCTCAGCTGCATGCTGAGCCTAAAATACTCCACAACATTCTAGTGGCTGTGTTCCGGAAGCTTTTATGTGACACAGCCACACACACACACACACACACACACACACACACACACACACACACACACACACACACATTTATCAGATGTAATATGAGCACACGACACACACAGACATACACGCACACACGCACACAGTTATCAGATGTATTGTGTGCACGCACAATATGTCACACACACACACACACACACACACACACACACACACACACACGCACAGTTATCAGATGTAATACGAGCACACACATCATGTCTCTCTCTCTCTCTCACACACACACACACACACACACACACACACACACACACACACACACACACACACACACACGCACAGTTATCAGATGTAATACGAGCTCACACATCATGTGTCACACATAGACTGTGGGATTGTCTGAATAAAGATATTAAATCATATTCTGCTCCTCTGTCTGACATGTAATCCCATTCTGACATTTCCTGAACTGCCGTTGCCATGACAGCACTAACCTCTCTGTGACGTTCTGCTCATCCGTGTGTGTGTCCGGCTGGTCGCTGTCTGCGCCATCGAGCTGGTGTGTGTTTTCATCAACAGTCTCTGTGTCTGGTTGTTCTGCACTCTTTATTTCTTCCTCCTCCTCTTTTTTCTCCTCCTCCTCCTCTCCTCTCCCTTCTTCACTCTCTCCTACATCCATCACCTCTTCCTCTTCCTCTTCTTTTCCTCCACTCTCATCTTCCCTCTCTCTCTCCTCCTCACCACAGTCCTCCACTGTCCCAGCAGCCTTTGCGTCAGGGCTGGGTGACTCAGACGGCGGAGGTCCAGCCTCCTCCCCACCTCCCGACTCCTGGTGGCCCAAATCGGGCTCTCTCTCCTGGGCCTCGCTGAGCTCAGCTTCTGGGGGGACCTCCAGTGCTGGTGGGTCACTCAGGCCCTCCTGGGTCATAGCGCCCACGTGTTCAAGTCCAGCAGCAACAGCCCACCCCTTCAGTGTTGTGGTCGCCTAGACGACCGACTTTATGGGATGGGGGCAACAGACAGACCTGTGTAGTAGAGGAAACAGGAAGTGATGCAGTTAGTGCCTGAAAAGAGGAGCAGGATGTTAAAGTGAAAGTTTGGTGCAATTCAAACATAACTCTGTTGCACAAGCCTGCGACTGCACTACATAGTGAATGGGATGAAAGAATTTGGAACAACATACTTTGTAGAGCGAAACGTGAACACAAAAACGAACAAGCAGTTAACACTGAGTCAACAGACCATACTAATCTTACTTTCGCTTTCGAATGTAGAATGGTCTGTTGACTCTTATATAAAAGGCTTGTTCACATTTGTGTTGGTTTTCGGTCTGTTGTTCCAATATCTTTCATTCCACTGGCTATGTACTGCAGTCAGCAGGCTTGTAGTTGTACAACAGGGCTATGCTTGAATTACACCGAATTTTCACTTTAACAGTAATCTGACCTAGAAACATTTTGCTTGAAAAACATGGGCAATCAGAAACTTTGATGCTGAAGATGATAATTATTATTATTATGACAAATTGATTCATTAAATGACTCTTTAGTTGCACTCATCACACAGATACAGTACTCACATCTGTATTCTCACAAGGCTAACACAGCCTCACAGAAGTAGCAAGCAAATGGCAAACACACAGTACATCTATCCAAACACAAATTTGCAGACAAACTGAATCCTTCAGTAAGGCTTCAGACCAAACCCACTAGTCTGCAGTCTGCTAGTCTGTTTTTGAGCCTTAACAAGCACTGGTGCAATGTGATTGGCTAGAAGGCAGTGGTGTGAAGAGAACAGGAGACACTGCATGTGTCAGAAAGAATGTGTGTGTGTGTGTGTGTGTGTGTGTGTGTGTGTGTGTGTGTGTGTGTGTGTGTGTGTGTGTGTGTGTGTGTGTGTGTGTGTGTGTGTGTGTGTTGATACACAGATGAGTCCTGGATGAAGGGAGAGAGAGGTGGGCTAGGGGAGGGGAGGGCTGATGGAGAGATGGATAGAGAAGGAGAGAGGAAAGGAAAGAGAGAGAGAGGCAGGAGGGGGGGAAGGAGGAAAGAGGGATTGATGTAGAGGACACTAAAGGCGTGTTTGAGATGGTAATCCTCTCCAGAGCATCACTCTCATCTCTGATGTGTCAAATTCTCCCACTATCCCTCTGTGTGTGTGTGTGTGTGTGTGTGTGTGTGTGTGTGTGTGTGCTGTCTGTCTGTCTGTGTGTGTTTGCATCAGAAAGATAGAGTTATGTGTGTGTGTGTGTGTGTGTGTGTGTGTGTGTGTGTGTGTGTGAGAGAGAGAGAGAGAGAGAGAGAGAGAGAGAGAGAGAGAGAGAGAGAGAGAGAGAGAGAGAGAGAGAGAGAGACAGAAAGAAAGAGAGAAAGGGGAGGGGGACCATATGTGTGAATGTGTGTATCTTAAAGAATGTGCACTAGTGTGTGTGTGAGTGTAAATCCATCAGCTTGGTGAATCCGAGATAAGAGACATTCTGCATCTTTTGTAGTGGAAAATTACGTATGTGATGTGTGTCTGCACATTTAAATGCATACACACGGATGTAAGAAAGGATACATATGCTCAACACACACTTCAATCATTCTCTTTGTGCATGTGAGTGTGTGTGTGTGTGTGTGTGTGTGTGTGTGTGTGTGTGTGTGTGTGAGAGAGAGATGAGGGAGCTAGTTTGTATGTCTCTGTCTGCCAAAGATGACAGCAACACTGAGATTTTTCAATGGAAAATCTCCTGAGAGACTGTGTGTGTGTGTGTGTGTGTGTGTGTGTGTGTGTGTGTGTGTGTGTGTGTGTGTGTGTGTGTGTGTGTGTGTGCATAGCTTCTTACTCGGTGAGATTGTTGTATGAGTGTGTGATTGTCTCAAGTGAATTTTGAAGATATTGCACTGTGTCGAGTGTATTCAGCATATTTGTACCAGACAGATAGAGAATACACACACACACACACAAGCACACACACACACACACACACACACACACAGACACAGACACACACACACACACACACACACACACACACACACACACACACACACACACACACACACACACACACACACACACACACACACACACACACACACACACACACACACACACACACACAGCTGTCCTTTCACCCAGTGCATCTACACTAAAGGAGAAAGTCAAAGTACTCACCCATATGCACATGCAATCATAGCACTGGTTATGGAATACATTAGAATATCAATCATCCAAGACTCTCAGTAATATGAAGGCTAATCACAAAATTTCTCTTTCCTTACCATCTCATTCTCCATATCCCAGTCATACATATATCATATATACTGATCATAACCATATTTAACATACATTATGTATTTTTTTAGAGACAAGCATTAGTATTAGACTTGCATAAGATCATCTCTGTGTTGGTCCTTATCAAACTAAATATAACATATCAAGGGAGACCCTAAAGAGTGTTAGCCAAAGCAAAGAAAACTACAGTTTGTTCTTATGATATTTCTGCACAGATGTCACCTATTTAAAGCACATGTATTGACACAGATAGATGGCACAATACTTACTAAATAATACGGCATATTTTTTACTCTATTGCAGTTACTGTCAGACCTTCGTTTTTTTTTGTTTGATGATTGTCATTTTCTTTCTAGAATCTTATTTTTATCAAGTGAGAGAGCTTTCATTTGATACACACACACACACACACACACACACACACACACACACACACACACACACACACACACCATTATTATAGTGGTGGTGAAGAAGTATGTCAGGCGAGCAAAGGAGATGACTGCTTGCATGCATGATAAATATAAACATACTGTATGTATGACTCTATTCCCACATTCTCTGACACACTTTCGTTTTCATTTCCTATTCTGCATCTCTCTTTTCATCTGTTTTTTTTTCTCTCTTTCTTTTTCAACGCTGACTGCGACACAAAACAGTTTAAGTGTGGTTAAGTGTATTTAGGTGTTCCTTTCTCTGCAATGCACTCGGGAGGAATGTGTATGTACACATGTGACCGTGCAAACACGTGCACCAGTGGCTCACCAGTGTGTGTGTGAGAGTGAAAGAGAAAGAAAGAAGAGAGAGAGAGAGAGAGAGAGAGAGAGAGAGAGGGGGATGAAAGGTACTAGTCCCACTGCTGTGTAGTCACAGCTGCAGTGAGAGTCAACATAATGCTCTGGCACATGATTGCGCTGTGTGTGTGTGTGTGTGTGTGTGTGTGTGTGTGTGTGTGTGTGTGTGTGTGTGTGTGTGTGTGTGTGTGAGAGAGAGAGAGAGAGAGAGAGAGAGAGAGAGAGAGAGAGAGAGAGAGAGAGAGAGAGAGAGAGAGAGAGAGAGAGTTGGTATGTGTTGGTATTCTTTGCATTTTAATGCCTATTACATGTAACTTCACTTGTGCTTTGCTTGTTTAGGCGTGCATACTTGATGATGACAGTGCATGGGCTTTGGGCCTACACCGTCCATAGTTGCATGTAGGTGTGTGTGTGTGTGTGTGTGTGTGTGTGTGTGTGTGTGTGTGTGCGTGCACGCGTTTTATGCCTTGACTAAATGAAAGAACTGCACTACTGTCAGCATAACAGCAGGGCTCTTTAGCCTGATCCATCACCCTTAATGACTTTCACACCACCTGTCAATCAAACTCACTCTCCATTACTGACGCTAGCTGCTGCGCACACCAAAGACTGCAAACTTACACCACAGACTCACTCACTCACTACTACAGCATACACAATAGACACACCAACAAACTGTACAGCACTGAATAGCTCATAGGAAGGCAAGACTGCAGAGTCATCATGGCATGCATTAGGACAGACAACATCATCAGACTAAGCACTCCGGCACAGCTTATATTAGAGACCACAGACACTAAACATGGCGCCTTCGCCTTTCAATGCAATGCATGCAGTACTACTTGTGCATATGGGAGAGTGCCTTCATTTTCTCTGTGAGTGTATCGATGCATTGGGTGAAAAGCCAACTGTGTGTGTGTGTGTGTGTGTGTGTGTCTAGTACAATTCTGCAGAATACACTCTACACTCACCACAGTGCATTCCTCAACACTCACTGGAGTCACAGACACACTCATCCAACAGTCTGACTAAGCGAGAGGCTATCTTCACAAATAAGCACACACATACTGTACACACACACAACATAGGCACAGCTGCAGAAAGAGTCAACATTGTGCTGTGTGTGCATATGTGTGTGTGTGTGTGTGTGTGTGACAGAGAGTGTGAGAGAGAGAGACACAAGACAAACACACACACACACACACACACACACACACACACACACACACACACACGCACACACACACACACACACACACACATACAGTACAGCCTGTTCAAACCAGGCAATACCTTCATACGGATACTTTTCTTATTCAGTGTTTATGTATGAGGAGAAGCACTGTTGCCTCGGGGTGAGTCTGAATGCTCCAGGATCACTGCTAATTTATACTGATTCCAGCTTCCCTTGTGATTGCACTCTATGTTAAGAATAGCTACTCCGTGCTTGATAATTCATTTGCACAGCAGTCTCCTTATTGCGTAAGTCAGGAAGCACACATGCCAATGACAGCACACTGTAGATCAGCACTACTGTATATAAGCCATGCTCAGTCAGCATGCGACTATGACTGCGTTTACATTAATATTCCGACTATTGATCATATTCTGAATATATCAATATTCTGAATTCTGAATTCTGAATATTCTGAATATGACCATATTGCGATTAGGCTGTTTACATGACCTGCTAATAGAATATTCTGTTCATATCCCTCATTTCCCCCTTATATGGGGTTAAGGTAATCAGAATATTGCATTTACATGGCACAATCATTATCAGAATATAGTCAAATAATATCGGAATATAGCCTGGGAATTTCCATGCTCCTTTGCACGCTTATTTCATTTCACTCTGCAGAGGAGCATGGTGACCATGGCCGTTTTTCTCGCTTGCTTTCGGTATCCAATCGCAGAACAAAAAGGGATTTGTACGGCCCTCGATTGCATTTTACGTCACGTGGTGGCTCTGGTATTGGCTCCGAGGTATGTACAGACGCTATGATAGACATTCGTAGCGCCCAATAAACGGCTATGGACAATTGCAAACTATGCTTCCGCTACGAGAAATGCAATAGGTAGGTCCCCAGACTAAATATCACTTGTGATTTTAGTTTGGCATTCGCCAGGCTAATCGGAATATTGATGTCCATGCAACACAGTCACTGTACTTCCTGTTTATAACAAAATAGTATGCTTACGGTCATGTTACAGTATTTAGCCCACATTTGAATCACAGTATTAGTATTATCACTTTGACATATTACATGTAAAAGCAATGAAGGCTACAGTAGCCTAGTGTCTCCTTAGCTTCAGTCCATAAGCTAACCTAGACCATAAGCACAGCAGTGACAGAATATGATTTGGAAAACAGAGGATTAAGGATAAGTCATATGTGATAATAGCATAAAGACTCATAGTCTTAGTCATAGTCTGTCCTAATCTGACCCCCCCCCCCCCAAACACACACCCACACACACCAATGAAAAGCTGGTCAGTTGCTGATCGGTGTGAGAACCCAGCGTTAGACCAAACTACTACCTCACACACAATATACTTCATTAATACGCTTGCATTTACTTTCTTCAGAGAGATAGAGATAAATCAGTGAAATAATAAAAAAGAATCAAAATTGAAAGAATAAAACCCTCCCACAGTAATCTTCTTGACACTCTCTTCTGTTTTGCTCACTGCATTCTTTTCTGACCATCGTATCATTACTGTGAGCCTGGCAATGTCAACAGTGGCTCTTGACCTTTAGGTGATTCAAGGTCACACAAACAAAGGCACCACTGCCACTCACTGGAGGCTAAACACAGTGGTTCCTTATTCTCATTGGCTGATGGAGAGAGTGGTTCTTCCTGGCTGCTATTGGAGGACCTAAAGAGCAGTCCCTGGCAGTAACAGATAGGACAGTTCCTGGTGCTGATTGTTAGACAACAATGACAGAGAGAGAGAGATAGCGCAATAGCCTCAAACACACAGCTTAGAATCAAACCACTCTGTTGCATCTTGTCTAACCCATTCGGCAAAAACATTTGCATTGAGATTTGATATATCCCAACTAGCCAGTAGCATCATCGGTTATCCTTCAGAAAACGCGGTACCCAACTCACTTCCTGGGAATCACTCAAATAGACCTTCTATTAGTGGGCAAAAGGAGCAGCAGTTCTTAGCAAGAAAAAAAGTAGCTCTTAGCTCTGACTAGCCTGGTCATTTGCTTGCTGGAGGTGTTTAAATAAAAATAAATTGGACTGGAATTGAAAATTGGATCATTTTCTCGCATAAGTTCACTGATTGGCCAGGATGTGATGCATCCTAAGCGAATGAGGCCAATGGCCGGAATCCCGGACATAGTACTGAAGTGAGATGAGAATCAAGCAGAATAATGTAGGAAGGCCATGGCCAGGCTAAGCGCTGACTGGTTAACAAGTAAATGTATTAGTGGTTAACCGAAAACAGCTAATTGACTCCAGTGGTTACAAAAAAAGAGCCAACCATTCTAAGCCCTAACTGGTTCAGGGAAAATCCATTACTAGTTAACAGAAAACAGCTATTGGACTTCAGTGGTTAGGAAAAAAAGAGCCAGCCCTCAGCCCTTACTGGTTAAGGTGCAAAAGCAGTTCTTAAGCTCTTCCAAGAAAACTAATAAAGAACATTCCTATTAGCTTTTACTGGTTGATGGAAAAGAGCAGTTCTTAGCCCTTTGTTGTTGACAGAAAAGAGCAGTTCTTAGCCTTTCCTGGTTGATGGAAAAGAGCAGTTCTTAGCCTTTTCTTGTTGACAGAAAAGAGCAGTTCTTAGCCTTTTCTTGTTGACAGAAAAGAACAGTTCTTAGTCTTTACCGGTTGATGGAAAAGGGAGTGCATGCTTGACTGGTCTGAGGACAGGAGAGCCCCAGGGCCAGACTGGCATACTGGTGGAGGTGCTGCAGTCTCCACTCCTGCCCTGGCAAAGGCATAGCCGCAGTGGCCACACCAGTTAGCCAGTCAGTCAGTCACCCTGAGGGCACACACAGAGGCACTCAGCCCTCCTGCATCAATACACACACTTACTCACTCACCCACACACTTACACACACACACACACACACACACACACACACACACACACACACACACACACACACACACAAAACACACCCTCACACACACACACACACACACACACACACACACACACACACACACACACACACACACATATAAACACACACACACACACATTTAAAATGGCTGCCGAAGGTGTTTGGTCTATGGGTGAGCATGTGAGGAGTTGTCTGCAAAAGCTTCTCTTCAGACTCATGACTCACACAAAGCTGGTCAAAACAGTATCTGGTGAGACCAACCGATATTTCAAGTGTCTTGCAGTAAAAGCATATCCAAACCTTATCCAAATCAGCATAAAAAACCCAGAATCTTATCTATTATATATATGTGTGTGTGTGTGTGTGTGTGTGTGTGTGTGTGTGTGTGTGTGTGTGTGTGTGTGTGTCTGCGTGTGTGTGTGTGCCTGCCTGTCTGTCCAGACATGGTTAAAAAAAATTGTCTGACAGACCCACCAGTAGCTATCCATCACCTTGACCGGGTGATGGGCAGATGCAAAATGCCAATCTGACTTGATTTAGTGCTCCCTAATGAATTTGTCAGCCATGCAGCCCCCCTCTCCTGCATCTGTGAGGGATTAGCTTGCTTGTTTACTGTTGTGATTTGTTGTGTCTAGTGATTAAATGAAGCAGTGGCAGTTTGGCAGTGGACAGATACAATACAGTCTGGCTGGCTGTGCCTTGAGAGTCTGTTCGGCGGTGCCATGAATTCAGTCGTTCTGGTTGTTAAATTCAGCAGTGTGAGCTGAGTCTGGTTGCTAATTGCACCACACTGACAAGAGACTGGCTGCTCAATGAAGCGGTGAATTCTGCCTGATTGTTTCATGGAATGGTGAGCTTTGGCTGGATGTTAAATGCAGAGGTTAGTGGAGGATGGTTGCTAAATGAAGCAATGAGAAGAGTTGTGGTTGTGGTTAATGAAAGGGTCAGCCAGGACTGGAGTCTGGTATGGCTCATAAAATCAGGGTCTAAAACACAGTGGAATGGGAAGTCATGGTTTGCTGTTGAAAGCAACAATGAATTTCCTACAACATCATACAATAGACTACTGATCTTGCACTTGCTCTCCTATTAGCAAATGACACTCCCAGTAGGCATTTACTTGTATTGTGTTGTAGTTTGATTGTTATCCCTCTTTCGTAAGTCACTTTGTATAAAGGCGTCTCCTAAATGCATAAATGTAAATGTACAACACAATACAATATCCTACAGACAATATATATATATATATACAAGTATATATATATTGTAAAATACAATATATCATGTTGACTCTAAATAATGTCTATGCTTTGTCCTCATGATTTTATCATATAGCCAAAGTGGATAAGCCTTATGGATCACACAACTTAAGACACTTCATTCGCAGCAATTAGAGATCCCACCCAAAATTCAAATTTGATAATCCCATTTCTAATCTCACAGTGATCAGCTCTTAAAATATGTCATTTTCTGTTGTCTCTCATGCTTTTAGCTTTGTCTACTAAATTGTGATGGTGGGCAAGACTCTGGCTGTGAGTAAAGTGTTATTGTGAGTAGAGTGATGACGAAAGTCTTGTTGTTGCTAAATGCACAGATGGGTCAACTATCTAAATGCACTAATCACTAATGTGTGGTTGTTGTATGCAGCAACGAATGGACTGTGGTTGTCGAATGCAGTGATGATCGTAGTCTGGTTTCGCAACGCAGTGATAGATTGGCTCTGAAAGTAAAGCTGAGCTGATGGTGAATGCATAAGAGTTTGATGTGGCGTGTATTATGTCTAAGATCATCGCCCCTCTGCACACCTCTTTCCCTCTCCCTCTCCCTCTCCTTCGCTAGCGTCTCACCTCCACCACGCTTCATTCTTGGTCACTAGAGATTTCTCAAGGCCTCGCTCTGTTATTGATCACATTAAAACAAGGCCCCATCTCCCCAGTGAGACTAAGCTAACATCAGACTCAGAGACGTACGTATGAAAGGATAAGTAGGGAGACAGAGAGAGCGAGCAAATGATAAAGAAAGAGAGAGAGAGAGAGAGAGAGAGAGAGAGAGAGAGAGAGAGAGAGAGAGAGAGTGTAAGAGACAAAGGGGAGAATGCACAGAGACAGACTGACTGACAGAGTACAGTAAGGCAGAATGAGAGAAGGTTACTGCAGCACACAGTATATTATGTGTATAGTATGTATTGTGTACATATTTCCCTCACAATTTGTTTCTGTCTGTGTGTGTGTGTGTGTGTGTGTGTGTATGCGCATTTTCCTAGTATGGCAACCCCAATTTTCGCTTTAGCTTAACATAGACGCTGGAATGTAATGTTGCCAAAGAGTTGCTATCTGGTTACTTCACATTCCAGCGCCTACGCTAAGCTAAAGCTAAGAAAAAGGCAAAATTGAGGCTGGTAGATTAGGAAAGTGCATGCACTGAGACCAAAATACTTTTACCCACACATATGTAACTCCAGCTATGGGGGATAATAATCCATTTTCACATAAAGCTGGGGTATTCCTTGAAATGTTCATGCTGGTTATTTCCAAGGGAATGGTAAATGAATGAGTTGAATCCAAACCAAATGCCATGCTTTTTACCATGTCATCTCTTCTGAGGTGAGGTAAAGGTTTACCCAAATGAGTAGTAAACATCAAGCAGTATACTAAAATGACATGGTGCACTTTTAAGTATGGCTAAAGTGTGGAAGTCTTAGCACTACATGTATGCTAAATAAGCGGTTCTGGGATTCCGGCTATTGAGAAAGGAGGAGGTTGTTGGAGGTGTTTAAATTAAAAAAAAGATTGTATCAGCACTTGACAGATAGCCTATTGTATTCTCGTGCTGAATTTCCAAAGTTTGCTGATTGGCTAGTATGTGATGCATCCTAAGCGGACAAGGCCAATGACCGAAATCCCAGACAAAGTACTGAAGGGAGATGAGATTGAGAATTGAGCAGAATTACGTAGGAAGGCAATGGACAAGATAGTATTTGCCGAATGAGAGCAGAAGAGTGAACTATATGGATAAAATGTGCGGACAGCTCATGGAATTATTAGGGCGCACACACACACACACACACACACACACACACACACACACACACACACATTCCATGCACATTAAAAACCAACAGACTTGGCATCCATCAGGGGAGAAATAAAAAATGCATTAATTAATGTCTGAACAGACCCCCCAAAAGCAGCCCTACAGTATATCTGTACACATCACACACACACACACACACACACACACACACACACACACACACACACACACACACACACACACACACATTAAAAACATAATATGGCAGCCATATCAAGGGAGGTAGAAAAAAACATTAACGGATGAACAGACACTCAAAAACAGCCTTGTCTGTAGACATCACACACACACACACACACACACACACACACACACACACACACACACACACTGATTGTCTCAGTGCGCCCAGGTGGGAGGGGAGGAGATGGATGCACACTTAGTCTGGTTACTCATCTAATGTGTGCGCCGTACGCAAACAGGAGAATCCTTCATCTTCCCTCTCCCACCCCCTACAGTACCTATGTCTGCCTCATCTTGCTCTCTCCTCTCCTCTGTCTCCTTATCCACCCCATCTCTCTCTCTCTCTCTCTCTCTTAGTCACATTCTCTATGCATCCCACAGCATGGTAGACTCATTGACCTACTAACCCTTTTCAGCTGCAAGACAGACATCAGAGCACAGAGAAAGTAAATGAGTGGCACACAGACAGACAGTCAGACATACAGTACAGACAGAAAGAGAGTCAGATACAGTAAGCTACTGCATTCACTTGTGGTGTAAGGTTAAGCTTTCCACAGTGTATGTACAGTACCTTGAGGTGTAATAGTCTAGTGTTTAGCCAATAAGATGTCTTGACCAAACGCCAAATGATGGACTGGGAGATTCATTGATGGGAATTGTGGCGTGGGAGGAGGCGGGACATGATTTCTTCTATACATGTCAACGCTGTTTAATAGAGACGAAGGCCATGCCTTAAGCCAACGCAGGGCATCCATCCGTGCAAATGGGAACCCCTTAAATCACCTCGTTCTGTCAAAGCCTTCGTTTTCAAGGTCAAACGTCGCATTGTGTTGCGTCATAGCAACACACACTACTTCACCCAAATCACAAAAGGGGACCAGTCTCGGTTTTGTGTGTGGTGTCGTGCATGGTTGTCCATGTTGCTGCCTCTCTACGGGTCAAGACAAAGTAGCCAGAGCGCTTGTTGAATGCGCCGCAGATTTGGACTGAGAAAAATGGCCCAATCGACCGTTTACGCATCCCACTCCTCTGTCTAGCGCGCTCCTGTCTGCTCGTCTGACGCCTGGAGTTCAACTGAATTAATTGTTGAAGTGGGAGCTTGGCTCGGCATGCACGAGCTAACAATAGACCGCCAAATAAACATTAAGGAGAATGTACTCGTTTCGCCTCTGCTCTGTCTCCTTTGGCCTGCCCCATCCTAGGTATTTAACGGCGTCAAATTGTACTGGGCGCGGAAGATAAATCATGTAATTGAGATGAAAGCGGCTGGCGGGGGGAGAGAGAGACTCCCCCTCGCGCAGCCTCGCACCTGAGCCAACCTGCTCGTCTTAGTAGAAACACCATACTGGCAGAGGAAGGTGTTTAGCCCTGACAGCTTCCTTCTTCTGTTTTCTTTTTTTCTTTCACACACACACACACACACACACACACACACACACACACACACACACACACACACACACACACACACACACAGTGAGCCCTTGTGTTAAGCGCAAGCTCACACACATACAGAGCAGGCTGAAGCTTTCGCCGCAGCCATATTCCCCCAGCCTCCCGGTGCAGTAACCATGACAACAGGATGGCTGGGAGACACTGTTCTCTCTTTCTCTCACTCTCTCTCTTGGCTCGCGCTTTCTTCTATCCAAAATAGACCCCACTAGCTCGTCAATAGCAAGCTGCCCTAAAAACAAAACAAAACAAAACAAGAAAAAACAGTTTCCCTCCACCAAGGTCTAAAACACAAACAGGCCAACAAGCCCCCTACTGAGACTGCTCGGTACACGAGGCAACCTCCGTGCGTATCGCCCCCTCTGGGTGTCCGAAAACTGCCGGTACAGCAAACATCACACTCGCGTCTCTTCCTACCCCTTCCCTATTGATCAAACGTATGACAAGGACATTGTGCTTGCCTTGGATGAGACTGAAATGATTTAATTCCGACTCGAAGAGTGATGTCCTGCTTTAGCCCTATGAGGGCAATAACAGACGTTTGGGAAAGCAAGATAATAAGCAAAGATTATTATTTAGACCGTACAATTTTAAGAAGATTACGACCTCACGAGTATAACGCATAAAGCACTGCACTCACCAGCTCCACCGAGTCCAAGCAGGGAAGAGGCAGTTGTGTTGTGCGTTGTTGTGTCTCTCCCTCTTGCTTCGCCCATCCACATTTAAAAAAATCCAAAGCGTTCCTCTCGGTTTGGGAGACAGAATCACACAGTCAGACGCATGCAGACACATACACTCCTCTCCCGCGGACTCCTGTGCAGGCGAGGCAGCACGCGACTGCTTGCTTTGCTGCTGGCTTCGGTTTTCCAGCCGGCGCGCAGCGGCGGGTCCTGACTGCGCGTGGATTTGTCGGGGGTCGGTTCGTATGTGTGTGCGAGTACAGTGTGTGCGTGCGTGCCTGCGTGTGTGTTTGTGTGTGTGTGAGTGTGCATGTGTATGTGTATGCGTGTCTGTGAGATGGGACGCTGAACTGAACGCCCCTGTCGCGTTTTCTAACGTCCCCTCAGAGGCGACTGTCCGCTCCGTCTGAATAATCGACCCACTTCAAATGATTTTGATTTCATTTCGCCAGTGCGTTATTAGATTGTTGTGGCGGCCGAGTTATCTAGCGAGATCTCCCCCTCCCCAAGGCTTGCTCGGCTGACAGGCAGTGAAATGTCACATGCTCACATGACATTATAAAACACATTGTGGATTATTGATTACGCCGCTGAAAAGAGAAAACTAGCTGAAGCCACATCACCAGGAATGCTAGCCTGTATTCAATGGGTCTGTGTGGGGAGGAGGTGCTGTATGTTATCCTCCTGCACATCCTGCACTTTACCCTAAACCTGTAGCAACAAGCAAGAGGTGTGTGTGTGTGTGTGTGTGTGTGTGTG